>MU001825.1:0-101575 GCA_010093585.1 Melanomma pulvis-pyrius CBS 109.77
AAACGAAAACTGGGGCTACGGCGGCGCGTATATCGTGAATAGAGCCGATAGAAATTGGATGAAGCAGCGGGAGATCCTCAGTTCGATTCTGAGCGTGTCCATTTTTTTGGGATATTTCTTTTCCGAAGGTTGTCGTTTTGGAAGATTTACGGTGCTATATTATTATAGTAGTAGCTTGCTCGAGGAAATGTAGCTAGCGTACGAGTCTGGCTTTGATCAATCAGTGTCTATGTATGTATCGCCAGGTATGCCACTTTTTCATCAACCAGCAAAAGCATATATCTCCGTGCAGTGCCCATCTATTAATGCGCTTGCTCTTCCGAGCGGAAGCTTACCTGGTGGTTATTAGAAAGCTAAGATTATGTCTCTTATCAATGGAAAAGAGACCGGTTAGATGGCTGTGGAAGCAATATCTAAAAGTAGAGAGAGAGTTCAAGAATATAAAACTGGATAAGTAGTGATATAATTTGCTTTCTCGTGAATCTGGTTAGCCGAGAACCACATATATAAAGCCCTTCCTCTCCGCTTTCAGACGATACTCACCCGCCCCAGACAACGGGTCGTATCCCCCAATGCCAGGACAGTAGTAGGCCGTCAATCGTGCGCGGCCAAGAAGTCGAAGCAGGACGGCATTGATCTGTTGCTGCGCCCCCTGCTCTTCCTTCCCACTGGCCTACGACGACAATGGCGAGCCTTTCGTCAAAGTCTGCGCCAAACCAAAGCTCGACTGCAACTACATCCCTAATCGTCTCAGCCAAAAACCCGTAGACTTTGACTGTCCTAAGCCAGACACCTGTATCAGCTACATTACGCGAGACATTGCGCTCTCGTGCAGCCCGTGGTTACAGCCGCCCTTCTCCGAACAAGAGGAATTCGCAAAGCAACCGCGATCAAAACAAGCTTCGCCACGACTTCGATCCTCATCCTCCAAGACACGGAAACGTACATGCGGATGCAGGGTCTGAGTCTGAAGTGAGGGTTTAGCATGCATCCCACCACGTGAAGGGCCAGTCTCCGCAATCGGGCCTTCTTCCGCCGACCATCACATCGTCGAATCTGCGGGGTGTGATTTTCCACCTATCAAACCGGTCTACCTCCGCTACTTCTCCATAATTTTGAGTATATATTCAGCTGATCATCTGGGGTAGTTTTCGTCCACGCCCAAGTTGTACATATCTTCTTCGATTTACCCATTCTACACTGAGCACATATTGTACTTGTAACTTATAGATTCTACCGAAACCTCTTCTCTTCTCCTCTACGACTGAAGCGCTCTCAACATGGTCACAATTACCCGTTTTGAGACGAGAGACGTCCGGTTTCCTGTATGCGCGACGCCCCTCGACTACACGGCAATGGTCTTATTGATATTTCGTGTAGACGTCTCTGGACAAGACGGGTTCTGATGCGATGAACGCCGCCGGCGACTACTCATCCGCATACTGCGTTCTGTACACAGACTCCGAGCATGAGGGCCACGGAATGGTAAGGAGAATCAGTTTCAAATGCCGTTCAAATTTCCTATTCAAATCTGAAGTTCCGCTGGTCTATCTATTCGCAACCACTCTCAATCCATTTCTCCTTTTGAAAATTCAATGGAAACCGATTTCTGGTCATCACGGGTTGGTAAAGCCGCGTGTTCGCTCGGATAGTCTCGTTCGTGGTACTGTTTCACGTTTGGTGATGGATTTTTCATACGTGGACTGTTGAGTTGCAGTTTCCGTTTCCTTTCCATTTCAGTACAGTAGCATCTTCCCCTCGTTTTCTACGTAGCGTTTTCATTCTATGTTTTACAACTACTCACACAAAAACCGGAATGTCGTCTTCCTGCCCTCCGTTTCCCATTTCCTATGTCTCTATCTCCATGCCCCAGGTCTTCTTCTTGGCTTTACCTTGCTCATGAAATCCAATCAACCAACTAACGGCTCTAGACCTTCACGATTGGCCGCGGCAACGAAATCGTCTGCCTCGCCATCACCCACCTCGCCAGCCGCATCACAGGCCGTACCCTCGACTCCCTCGTCACAAACTGGGGCGCAACCTGGCGCCATCTCGTCAACGACAGCCAACTGCGCTGGATCGGGCCCGAAAAGGGCGTCATTCATCTCGCCCTGGGCGCCGTCGTAAACGCTATCTGGGATCTCTGGGCCAAGACGTTGAAGAAACCTGTCTGGCGCATCGTGGCGGATATGAGTCCGAAGGAAATTGTGCAGTTGATTGATTTCAGGTACATCACGGATGCGCTGACGCCCGAGGAGGCGCTGGAGATTTTGACAAAGTCGGAGGAAGGGAAAAAGGAGAGACTACAAGAAGCGCTCGATAGCCGCGCCGTCCCCGCATACACGACGTCTGCGGGCTGGCTCGGCTATGGACAAGACAAGATGAGGGGGCTACTGCGCGAGACGCTAGCGAAGGGGTATCGACACTTTAAACTGAAAGTTGGCGGGAATCTTGAGCAGGACAAGGAGAGGTTGAGCATTGCGAGGGAGATTATTGGGTTTGATAAGGGGAATGTGTTGATGGTGGATGCGAATCAGGTGTGGAGTGTGCCCGAGGCAATTGAGTATATGAAGGAGTTGAAGGAGTTTAAGCCGTGGTTTATTGAGGAGCCTACGAGTCCTGATGATGGTATGTTACTCCCACTTTCCCCTTTTTCCTATGTCCTCTCACCTTCCACATAATTCCCCTTTCTCCCTCTGGCCGTCCATAGATGCTCTCTTCTCATCCCCTTTAACAACGCGCGAAACGAGTACCACCCACTAACAAGCGCATCTAGTCCTGGGTCACAAAGCCATCCGCGAAGCCCTCGCTCCTTATAACATTGGCGTGGCAACGGGCGAAATGTGTCAAAACCGGGTCATGTTCAAGCAATTTCTAGCGTCAGGCGCCATCGACGTGTGCCAAATTGACGCATGCCGCCTAGGCGGCGTCAACGAAGTCATCGCTGTACTTCTAATGGCCGCAAAATTTAACATCCCAATCGTACCCCACAGCGGCGGCGTCGGCCTCCCCGAGTACACTCAGCATCTCTCCACTATCGATTACGTCGTCGTGAGCGGAAAGAAGAGCGTGCTGGAGTATGTGGATCATTTGCATGAGCACTTCTTCAACCCATCGAGGATTGAGGACGGATATTATGTCACGCCCAAGGAGCCGGGATACAGCGTTGAGATGAAGCCTGAGAGTATGGAGAAGTTTGGGTTCCCTGGGAAGGAAGGTGTGAGCTGGTGGAGGAGTGAGGAGGCGCGGCCCATTCTGGAGGGGGAGAAGATTTAGAGCTAGAGTACGAAGATAACGAGGGGGATGAGGAGCCTGGCTGGAGAAGAAAAGGAACATTGCCGCGCTAGAGTCATTTAGTAGGATCTGGGGATTCGCGTTATGCTCAGATTTCGAGTAAAATTGAACTCTAAAATGCAACACATGGGAACATGATATGAACCTAGGTCATACTCACTAGCAATGACTTCTCTTCTGGCGCGGCGATCCGTTAATGTGTAAAGAATCCTCAGCAATTGATCTCTCCATAATTCCAACGAAGCACTCATATCAAACCCTCGTTACTCGCATCTCGGTAGAAGAGAGAATTAGTTTCCAGTAGTCAGGCGTACCAAGACATGCACGTAGAGATGAACAGATTAATTCCCATTCCATATTGATTTAGGATTCACCCGCTACTCACGTATAGCTAACCTACACATCCACAGCAACCAAATCTATAGCTCTGCCTCCTCATCCTAAAAACTTCCAACTATATTCTCAAGGGGATAGGGCAAAGGGCATAGATACTTGGGTTGGCAGCAGACATTTAACCCTCAAAGTAAAGGCAATAAGCCTGTACTTACCCTAAGTGGCTTGGATTCAACAGTCTCGGAATAGAAACATGCCCGGGGGAATGAGAGCTGGCCTGACAGCTTATTTGATCCCTTGCTTCTCACACTCGCTGAAGAAGATAACCATACGCCAGAGTTTGATGACTAGCGGTTCTGAGTCGTCATCGAGAGCCTGCACAAAAGTTAGCCACACAAAATTACAGCATGCAAAGCAGGGAAACATGCCCCCTGGAGTTCCTCCACCAGCGCCTCCGGGCCACCTCGGTTCTTCAAGTGCGTGACAATAGCATCGACCAACATATCCTCATGCACGCCAACTGTGTCTAGAATCTTGTTAGAAGCCCAGCTCTTGATGTCCACATCAATGGTCTTGTCAAGCAGGTGGTCCCACGAGATCTTCCACTTCCAAAGACCTTCTTTGTTGCTAGGGATATCCAGAGCCAGTTGCTGCTGGGCTTCTTTGATCTCCTCCTGGGTGAGATTGGCACGGACAGCGGCGTCAAAGTTGATGGGGATGAGAGCGCGCTTCTTGGTGGACGGCTGGTCCAAGGCGTCGTCGTTTTCAAGCAGATTTTCGATCTCAGCGACGGTGCGGCGAGGTGCTGTGGCTTTCTCGATTTTCTTAGCCGCAGCACCAAGGGACATCCTGAAGTGTTGTGGCTCGAGTGGTGTGGAGTTGCGCAGAATTTCTTCCGCTTGCTGGTCGTGGAGTGCGTCTGCCTGTCCTTGCGCGTGGTCCTTTTGCTTCTGCTGAGCAGCCGTATCGCGCTGTTCCTGTGAACGCTCCACATCATCATCCTTGGACTCTCTCTCGCGGACCTTTTCACGCTGACGCATGTAGTCACCATGATCGCGGTAATACAAGTGGCGTTTGGCTGCGGCTTCTGCATCGTCGTCGAAACTCTTGAGCTTGGTTGCCTGTGTATCGCGTGCCGCCTGCAGCTCGGCTTCCTCGTTCTTCTGGCGGCCGCTGGTTCGTTCAAGAGAGGCAGCATTCCTACTCTCATGTTTAAGCCATCGGCTCAACTCTTTCTTGTATGCATCATCGCGCTCAGCATCCAGCTGTTCCTTGTGGCGCCGCTCAATCTCTTCGTCACTGGCAGAATCGTCATCGTCGTCATGTTTGGTGTAGACGCCATTGTTGATAGAACCACCATTGATGAAATTGACGCCTGTCTGATAGTCTCGCGGGAACTGGGAGCCCTTGGGACCGCTTGGCGCTCCTTGAATGCCTCGATCGGCCTTGGGTCCAAGGGGGACACCATTCACACCACCAGGACCGGTTGGTGCTGAAGGGGGTGGGGACGCACGGCTCATCCTATTACGTCGGCGCTCTTCGGCTTCCAGCTCTTCTTCTCTTCGGAGGCGTTCTAGATCGCGTCGAGTCGACCGGTCTCGGAAAGCAGAAATCTCAGCGGCGACGATTTCGCGCATTTCGGCCGGGATATCTGCAAGCTCGTCTTCCGCAGCTGAAAGGTTGATGACGGCGACTTCAACACCGTCACTATCGTGCATCTGCACATCTTGCCTGACCATGTTTCCTCCGTGCACAAGTTGCGGCGCATTTGGGGGGTTGAACAAGCTTCCAATGACTTGAGAGAGAGTCTCCTTTGCTGTGTCGATTCGGAACTGAACCGTGGTCTCATCCTCGTTCCTCGTCTTGCTCCACTCTTCCGCGTATTTGATCGAAGCATCGTCTACCATGATCTGTAGCTTTGTCTTTTCAACTTCCTCGTCGCCATTTTCCATATGAACATCCCCAGGATTCTGTCGCATGGTCGGGACATGAACATCCTTGAAGATCTCAGCCGCCGTCTCCAAGCTCTGCGCATCGTCGTATTCTGCAAAGCCGAACGTCTGGGTCTTGTCGTTCGCATCCGTAGCTCTGGTCCAGCGGCGCAAGCTACCTGCTGCCCGCAGAATGCGCTCCATGCCCTCATCGCTCACGCCATCGGGAATGTTGCCGACGAAGATGGTGCGAGCGATCTCTTCACGTGTCGGAGGAATCAGCATGGAAGGCTCCCGACCTTTCTGTCCCTGGTCGCCATCTCGCGCATTCGAGTCCATGCCCAATCCAGGTCGAGCGGGTCGAGCGGTGCTCTCTCTACGTCCAGCAGAGCCATCCTGACCAGCTCCGCGTTGCGAGGATAGGGTTCCGAGGCGAATGACCGGGGCGTTCAGATTGATGTTCGGCATGTTCGTGGGTGCCTGCCAGTTGTGTGGCAATGGGCGCGGTCCACCGAGGGCCGGAGGTCCTTGGAAACTCACGCCTGGGGGAGCTGCAACACCGGGTGCAGAGCTGCCTGGTGGAGGACCTGTATTGGAGAGACTATTATTTTACTGTATATTGGGTTGAGAAGGAAAGAATGTACCCATTCCTGGTGGCCCCATGCCAGGCGGAGCGCCGCCATAGCCTGGTGGGCGACTGTAGCCGGGGGGAGCTGTAACTGTTAGCTATGCGCTCGAGATCGCGAGGATTGCGAGGTACCAACCGGCGTAGTTGTACATCTTGTATCCGATGCTACGAATGCGCACTTTGCTAGAGTTGTGATCGCAAGAAGTTTGAGATTGAAAGTAAGGACAGGCGCAGACTGTGGTGGTGTCGCGTGTTGCGGAGAAAAGCAGAGTAGCAAAGACGAGATCTAAATGTTACGCGCACAGACCGCCTTGGCACGCCGAAGATGAGCCGGCAAAATACGCGACCTCATCGCGACTTTCTATCACTCCGACGCATTTCAACTCCAATTGCGATCCATCTGCCATGTCAGCTCCCTCACGCCGTCCAAGATAACGACCAAAAACCACACAATGGGCTCCCGCCACCTCAGCTCGCTGCTGCTCCGGCCAGCACCCCTCTCCCGCGTCTGCATCTGCACATCCCAACCCTCCACCATCCGATGTCTCCGCCTCCCACCGCCCTCATGGGTTCTCCCGAGCACCCAACGGCACCTCAACACCTCTCGACCCACACAGCCCGCCCAAATCAAGCCAAAAGAACCCCCCAAACCTCTCGATACCCCCGCCAACGCCGAGCCCACCCTCACCGAAGAAATCGACAATCTCTTCGGCATCTCGAAAGCCCCCTCCTCCAGAACCCCCTCCGCACGCCGCTCGAACTCGGGCGACGACTTCGCCGCCGCGCGCCACCTCTTCGGGTCCGAATTCAGCAACCCCAACTCCAGGGCCAACGCCCTGAAACCACAAGGCCTGAACTTCGACGAGCTCATGATGCCCGAGGACACCCCCGAACCCGTGCAAGTCGTCGAAGTTCCCGAAGAGGACATCAAGTACCCGCGGCTGAACCCTGCGTACGGGCGCACCGTGAACCTGGATCTGGAGAAGGGACGCGATATCGTGCGGGGCATCAATATGCTAGGGAGCTTGATGGCGCGGAATAAGGTCAAGAAGGACTTTAATAAACAGAGGTATCATGAGCGCCCGGGGTTAAAGAGGAAGAGGCTGCATAGTGAGCGGTGGCGGGCGCGGTTCAAGGTTGGATTCGATGGAGTTGTTGGACGGGTTAGTGAGTTGACGAGGAAGGGATGGTAGGGGAAGATGGAGTGAATATCGCACATCATGGGCTGCCATATTGAGAGTGCCAGGGCGTCTATTTCCATCCAAGAGCAAGGGAATATACTGTACAACACCTGTCTAATGAAGCATCTCTGAAGTAAATATGAATCTCGACCTCGATAGCAAAGCGGCATCGAGTACTATCAATTATGTAAAATAGCTCAGCTGAGAGCTTGTTTCTCATGAAATCTCTTTTCTTTGTTACACCTCGGATTGAAATGTAGTTCTCGTCAACAGAAACTAAGTGATTTCACCATTTGAACATTATATTGTGAACTAGGAGTTTTGTACAATATCCTCCATCTATACTGCTACGCGTCGTTCAATGCCACCCAAATTCCAATATCCCCGCCATGCAGCCTTCCCTCTCGTCAATCCACTTCTATCCAACTCTTCATAATCCTTCTTCTCAACTCACTACCATGCAATTATACTAATCCTTCTTGCCAACCCCATATCCATACCCCCCATACCCACTCCCACTCCCTCCACCCCATCCATTACTTCCCCCATTCGAAACCGGCAGCCCATACCCACCACCACCTCCTCCCACAAATCTCCCTGCACCACCCGCCCCCATTTTATCCCTCGCATACCTCCTCAACCGCCTGGGCAACTCCACGCCCCTAAAATATGCCACACAAACCGCAGCGCTCGCCCCAGCACTCAACAAACAATACAAAAAGGTACTCTTGTACAAATGGCCGCCATATCCGCTCCACCCCGGTGGAAGCGTAGTACCCGGGTACCATCTTACGCTGAATTGTAGCGTCAAAGAATCCCCAATAGTAATCTTGCTATTCTTGATATGCGGACTGATGCTATACGCCGCCGCTGCATCGATAGTCCCGGGGCTCATTGACTTGGGCGCCGCATGCACCAGCAAATTCAGACTATTCCCGACGTGCAGATGGCTCAACTGCAGTGTCCCAGCTAATGCGATTATGAGGGGCGTGTATAGCGTGGATTGTGAACCCAAGGCACCTTCCTGCGACTCGGTGTCTGAGGTTTTGAACTCATTTTCTAGGACGGAGGGGGGGAGTGGTTTCGAGGGGATGCGGCAAGTGAGGGGTGCGTCGTTGTGGATGTAGAATTCGAGAAGGTGGAAGAAGGGGTCGGATATGAAGTCGATTGTGCAGTTAATGTCTGTTGCAGCACACTCTTATCAGCTTCTTCAAATTTGGCAAGGGATTTGGAAAGTGACGGATTGAGGATTATTGAAGGCGTGATGTTTAGAGATTAGAGAATTATGACTGACCTTTCTCGATCCCGAAAAACAGCTCCAGAGGTCTACCCGTCTCATTGCATTGGGGAAACGGGATATATTGTAATTGACCTGCCGCATCTGTGATCTGTGTACACCATCAACAATATTCTTTTTTTGCTTTCTCATCTTGTTTCTCCCATAGTCCACTCCCACACGGGTCCTCCCTCTCATGCCTCAGAAAGGCGGCGCAGGCGGCGTGGATGTAAGTAGGGGTGCAAACATACATGTTCACCTGTCTCTCTATAACCCCGTTAGCATTCCCCTCTCAAACCCCAATCCCACGTCCGCTTCCCACAAGTCCACTTACATAGTTCGATTTAAACAGCTAACTGGGATCTTCTCTCCCGCAATATATCCCGGCTGCTCCACCAATTTGATCGGTTCCTGGCCCGACAGCGCTGCGCCGAGAGAGATCCAGAACGAGTACAGCGCCAGGAGAGGAAGCCAAATCGAGGAAGACCGCGCCATAGCTACAATAAAAAAAATTGTACAAGTAAAGGAGATTCTACAATATACACAACATCTCCGGGGAGGTTCCAAGCAGAGGATGGGAATCTGGCAACAGCGGCGCATGCACGTCTAGATTGAATTCAGTCTTATGTAAGCTGAGCTTGGACCTGCTTAACGTTCATTAGGACACTTCCGCCCGCCTCCGCACTGGCATGTGTTGTATCCACCGACGATGGCTTTGATGGTTTGGCAAAGATTGTATTTTCAGATTGTTCGCTCAATGGTCGAATGTCAGTCTATGAACCCTCCCGAACTTTGTCATTGCTTTTGCCCGCGGTCGTCAAGTCGTAAACTTTCCATCCGAAACTTTGGTCACTATACATGTACCTCCTCAGTCTACCACCTACAAGGAAGCCTTCTTCTTGAAAGCGTTGATAAGGCCACTGGTGCTGGCGTCGTGCGACGTTGACTCGGCAGAGTCGTCGAGCTCGGACAGGATTTTCTCTGTAGATATATGAGCATCCGGACACTTCGTACTATGCAATTAACTTACTGGCCAAACTCTTGCCCAACTCCACACCCCACTGGTCGAAGCTGTTGATGTTCCAGATGGCGCCCTCGGTGAACGTGAGGTGCTCGTAGTATACGATGAGGGCTCCGAGAGTAGCGGGAGTAATCTTGTCAGCGAGAATGGAGGTGGTTGGCCGGTTACCCAAAAACGTCTTGTGGGCGACCAGAGCCTCAGGGGCACCCTCTGCCTTGACCTCCTCGGGGGTCTTTCCGACCATGAGAGCCTCGGCTTGGGCAAAGAAGTTGGACGCAAGCATCCTACACAGGTCAGTCAATATGTTTTAGTTGGAAGCACGGTCGAATGGCATACTTCTGGTGCTTGTTATTGTCAACGGGATTGTGGCTCTGAGCAGCCATGATGAAGTCAGTGGGAATGAGTTTGGTCCCCTGGTGGAGCAGCTGGTAGAAGGAGTGCTGAGCATTCGTGGCTGGCTCGCCGAATAGGATCGGCCCGGTGGTGTACTTGACGTAGTCGCCATTACGGGTGATGGCCTTTCCGTTGGATTCCATGGACAATTGCTGGAGGTAAGCCGGGAACCTGTGGAGATACTGGTCGAAGCTATATTGACAGTCAGGAACAAGCTTTCAATGTCAAAATGCTCACTCACGGAGATACAAGATGGGTCTGGGCTCCGAAGAAGTCCGAGTACCAGACACTCAACAGACCACCGATCACTGGGATGTTCTTCTCAAGCGGAGTCTCCTTGAAGTGCTTGTCCATGGCCTGGGCACCCGCAAGGAATTGGTGGAAATTATCGAAGCCGATGTAGAGGGCAACGCTCAAGCCAATGGCGCTCCAGACACTGTATCGTCCACCAACCCAGTCGGAGAAGCCGAACATGTTCTTTTTGTCGATACCAAACTTAGTGACCTCCTCTTCGTTGGTCGACAGGGCTACGAAGTGCTTGGCGATATCAGACTCCTTGCCGCTCTTTAAGAACCATGCCTTGGCAGTATTGGCATTCGTTACTGTCTCGGCGGTAGTGAACGTCTTGGAGGCGATGAGGAACAAGGTGGTCTCGGGATTCGAGTCCTTGAGGGCCTCGGCGACGTGCGTGCCGTCAATGTTGGAGACAAAGTGCAGCTTAAGGTTGCGGGCACCATAGGGCTTGAGAGCCTCTGAGACCATAACGGGGCCGCTTAGAGTCGTCAGTAAGGGTCCCACACACATTTCATCAGTATATTGATAGACGAAGCGCTGGCACGTACAGATCGGAACCACCAATTCCAATGTTGATGATGGTATCTATCCGCTTGCCAGTGTAGCCCTTCCAGTCTCCGCTCCGCACCTGCTCAGTGAACTCCTTCATGTGGTCCAGCACACTGTTCACATCCTCAACGACGCTCTTGCCGTCGACCTGCATCGGGTCGTTGGCGACGTTGCGGAGGGCGACATGGTAGACGGCGCGATCCTCGGTGAAGTTGATCTTCTCGCCCGCGAACATGTCGTCACGGAGCTTCTCGAGGCCAGCCTCCTTTGCCAGCTCAACGAGGAGCTTCAAGGTCTCCTCGGTGATGAAGTTCTTCGAGAAGTCGAACAGCGTCTCCGACTTGTCTGCTCCATTGTTGAAGATGAAGGAGAACTTCTCGAAGCGCTGAGGATCCT
Source organism: Melanomma pulvis-pyrius CBS 109.77 (assembly GCA_010093585.1). NCBI lineage: Eukaryota > Fungi > Ascomycota > Dothideomycetes > Pleosporales > Melanommataceae > Melanomma > Melanomma pulvis-pyrius. The sequence goes on from MU001825.1 coordinate 11,297, forward strand.
CTCGGAAGTAGTCTCTCAGGACAATGTCCTTTCCGAGCTTCTGGTGGTGGTCCTGGAGGGCATTCCAAGCCGAAAGGTCCGAGGCCTGCGAGAACCCGGGCATTGTGCAATGAGTGCGGTTGTGAAGCCGACTGGTGATCGGATTAGTGACGCCAGAGACACACCAGATGGAGGGGCAGCTACGAACAGGCGAAGGACAGGCAATTGGGGGGGCGTGAGAGGCTTAAGTGAGAATACGAAGCTTCGACAGCTGAGAGAAGGGTTTTGATGAATTGAGAGTTTCCGCGGGGATGTCTGTGGAGAAGAAAGGAAAAGGCGGGAGACGCGGCGAAGGTGGGGGGGCAAGTCACGTCACAGGACCCGATCGAGGGGCAGAATTCTACCCTTGAAACTTGCGTCAAGACCCAGAGCTCCTCCCGATCACGTTGGCTGGCCGTTGGTTAGAAAGCACGACAAAGCCGCTCGCTAAGCACCGTCAGTTTGCTGTTACAGACCTTCGCGCAGTCATTGCTCCTCCTGTCTTCTGGTACCTCCCCCCCGTGCACGCCTCATGGATCCTTGAGCCCGCCCACCCAAGGCCAAACGTGTGCTTCTAACCTTCTGTCACATCCAATTTGCCGTTATAGTTGCCTGGGACATTCACTCGGAAGACACAGCACTTCAGTTCTTCTCTATTGTCTGCATTTGGGTCGTTCTCTCACAAATGCTGCCTCATGCGCCTGAATCATGAATGCTGCGCCCTAAACCCACAAAGCATCAAACCCCGTTCACTCCCAGATCAAGCCAGTAACAAGATTGCCCCGTTCACAGCGAGCCGCTGCTCAGAGCCGACAGCGGCATCTGCTTGCTTGCCGAGCGTGCACGATGCACCTGCGGCGGAGCAGTCGGCGACCCAACCGCTGTCCAACTTCGCTTAGCCGTGCGCCACTACCAAATACATTCAAATCCAAGACCAGCCGTCTATCTCTCCGCCACGTCCTGGAAAGATGGGTCTTTCACCGATCCTCCTGCATCGCCGAGGCCGGCGACCGGTCGGTTGTACGACCAGCCTGCGAACTGGTCCTGCATCGTCTGGGACAACATCGGCCCGTCTACGTACGAGTCCGTGGGAGCTTCCGAAGTAAACTCACGATCAAAGTTTGCAGTGTCCTTGGCGTCAAGCTGTGAAAATGTTAGCAGACTGTATTCGTTGAAAGCAGTTTTGTATACATACCACATTGGGCTTGAAGCTGGGCTCATACTTGCGCTCTAGGAGCTTCCGCCAGTCAATACTGTGGAAGAAGTAGTGGGCTTTGATCTCGGCTGCACCCTTTGCTCCCAGTCGCTTCTCGGCATTTCTGTCCAGCAAGCGGGTCAGAAGATCTCGCGCAGCAGGTGGCACGATCTCGGGGCCAGGGAAGTGAAGCGGCTCGGTGAGAATTTTGCGGTACATGTCATTGGTGTTCTCGTCGTAGAAGGGCGGCAGACCCGTCAACATCTCGTATAGGAGAACACCAAGGGTCCACCAATCAACCGTCTTGGTGTAACCGGCTCCAGTGAGCAGCTCTGGGGCGAGGTACTCTGGCGTTCCACAGAATGCTAGAGGCAAATCAGTAAAGTCCATTGTAGGATAGTGATGCTGCAAACTCACTGTTGGTTCTATCTTCATCCTTCATGTCCAACTTGCAGAGGCCAAAATCGCACAGAGCAATGTGGCCGGTGTAGTCCAAGAGGATGTTCTCTGGCTTCAGATCGCGGTAGATGACGTTAAATCCATGCAGACACTCCAGGGCGCACAACAGCTCCGCGGCGTAAAATCGAGCGCGGTTGATGTCGAATCGCTGTTCCTTTTGGAGATGGTGGAATAGCTCACCACCATTGACGAAGGCTAGGACGAGGTAGAGTTTCTCTGGCGATTGGAAAGAGAACTTGAGAGGCACAATGAAAGGATTGTTGATCTGTGCAAGGACAGAGCGCTCCGCCAGTGTGTGTGCGACTTCGGAACGTGAGATGATATGTGCTTTGCGGATAGTTTTCAGGGCGTAGATACGATGTGTATCACGTTTCCTATGGTGTATTAGCAATTGCAAAAAGGCAAAAGGGACGTGGTGATACATACAGAACCTGCATGACCTTGCCAAAGCTGCCCTTGCCTACAACCTTGAGGAGCTCGAATTCTTCAATGGACAGTCGATCTTGGCGGTTCTCCACGAAGTTGACGCCGATCCTCATGGCGCCGGTGCCATACTGAACGTCGAGCCACTCTGCGCCGGCCTGGCCTTGCACAGTCCTCTCCTTGTCCTTCTTCGTCGATTTAGAGTCCTCCCCGTGTGTTGGCGCTTCCTCGAATCTGGGGTTCACTTTTGTTGTGCCGATAAAGATGTCTTCGCTCCGGCCTGCGTTCTGAGAAGCGGACGGGTTGCGAATGTAAAGAGAAACAGTCAAATCAGTGACACGAGAAACATCAAATTTGTACTGCGTGTTGCCACCAGCCCAAAGGGGATTCTCGGGTGTGCCTGAAACGGCATTAATGAAGACTTGCTGCTTATCGAAGTCTACAAGAGCGTATGGCAGATATTTTGAGGAATACCGTCCGTGAATGGTGGGGACGGAATTGATGCTGCCGGCAGCGGACTGGGGTCGGTTCGAGCTGGAATATGAGCCGGCGACCTGGTTCCGTGACGACGAGTTTGGCCGCATAGACCCCGCAACGGAGAAGCCGCCGCCTGTGGAGAGCGAGCCCTGGTGGTGCCCGGAGGAGAAGGCCTGCTCGGCCCCTTGTGGAAGAGAAAACCCCTTGCCTTCATGGAGCGTCACAATCAAGATTCCAGGCCGAAGGGGCGGTGGAGGAGGGGCAGCGTTCGCTTCGGAGGCCGCTGAGGGATGTCAGCAATGCTAGTATCTCTAGTTTCGAGGTACGCACCGATGCCATTGTCTACGACGGTTGCGGAGCTTGCGCTGCTCGCTGTGCTCGAGGGCTTTGCCGTCTGGTCGTTGACTATGGTCGAGGTGGACGACGAACGGCTGAAGGTGTTGGCGAGAGGCGCAAGGTGGGTTTCCTTGAGTTCTGCGATGTGTTAGAAGGGGCGCGATGGACGGGGGCGCGAGAGGCATACTCTTGGTGAGCTTCCAGGACATAGTTGCGGTGGTGCCTGGCAGATGCGGCCGGCGTGCAGTTCAGGGTGGACTGGGAGTGCGGAGAGACGAGGTGGGCAGGCGACACAGCGGTGGTGGGGTCTAGCTGCCGAGCGCGAAGGAGCGGGATTATGAGGGCAGAGAGGCGGTGGGAGAAGCTGAGGGATAGGGAGAGCGGCCAGTGGCAAAGGGGCGCGTTGTCGCGGCAGCGGGCAGCGAGGGCACCTCAGGGCAAGTCTCGTTCAAAGCACCTGGAATTGAGGGAACGCTGGTGGAGGTGGAGCGTCTCAGTTGGTAGACAGTGCGGGCGGGGGGCCAATCCGGACGGGGCGCGGCGACAGGCCTTGGGCGTGCCTCGCGGTGCACAGGCACCTCATTTCAACCAAGTGAACGTCTGCGAGCGAATTGCGCGGGTTGCCAGCTATTCTTGTCTTTGATGATGCTTTGTGGAGCATCATAGCCTCTCGCTGCCTCGGCCTCGCGACTGTCTGGCCTCGCCGCCTCTCGACAACCAGCGGCCGACGGCGAGGACCCTGCACCTCACCATCGTCAGAGGCCGCCGACAACAACACGGCTTCCATCGCGCCCATCGCCCATCGCCCAAACCCCCTCCTGGCGCACAGCCGACTATTTTCACCCGGACGGCCCATCTGAAGATCGCGGCGTTAACGGCGCGCGCGCTCTTTCACGCGCACAGCCACATTCACTGGTCCCACGTCTCACCTCTCCCGGCACCGGAGCGTGCCGACTCCCCTCGCCACTGCTAGAGGGGCACCATGGGCCTCATCAAGAAGAAGACGGCATCGCGGGGCACCGAGGGCGGTATCAAGTACGTGTGCGACGTTTGTTCGTCTGATATCACGTCCACGGTAAGTTCCGCCCCCATAAACAAACCCTCCACGCTCGCCTCCCCCCTCCCCGCCCCCCGTTGGGCATCATGTTCATTCCCTTTCTAGGTCCGCATACGATGCGCCAACGCTGCCTGCCACGAGTACGACCTCTGCGTCACCTGCTTCTCCGACGGCAAAAGCACCCGCGACCATGACCCCCGGACTCATACCTACCAAGTTATAGAGCAGCACTCAATCCCTATATTTACCGAGGATTGGGGCGCTGATGAAGAACTGGCATTGCTCGAGGGCGCAGAGATATATGGCTTGGGTTCGTGGGCCGATATAGCAGATCACATTGGGGGGTTTAGGTCAAGAGACGAGGTCCGCGACCATTATATCGACACATATATCAATAGTTCCAAATTCCCCCTTCCCGAGTATGCCAGTCCAGACAGCAAAGAACTTAGCCAAAAAGTACCACGGGATGCCTTCCAGGCGCGGAAGAAACGGAGGATAGAAGAGAGGAAGGAAGCAGCCAAGAATGCACCACCCGCCACGCCGAAACAGAAACCCACGGCCAGTGTCCCGGCCTGTCATGAGGTCCAGGGATATATGCCGGGGCGGCTGGAATTCGAAACCGAATACTTCAACGAAGCGGAGGAAGCGGTGCAGCATATGCAGTTCGAACCAGGAGATGGCCTCAATCCGCGAACCGGGGAGATGGAGCCCGAGATGGAGTTGAAGATGACGGTCATGGAGATTTACAATTCACGATTAGATGCACGAGTAGAGCGAAAACGAATTATATTCGAGCACAAGTTGCTAGAATACCGGAAAAACGCAGCCGCCGATAAGAAACGGACGAAAGAAGAGCGGGATCTGCTCAATAAAGCCAAGCCATTTGCGAGGATGATGAAGCACGATGATTTCAAGACATTCTGCGATGGCCTAGAATACGAACACTGCCTCCGACAAGCCATTACCCAGCTGCAGGAATGGAGAAACATGCAGATATCGGACCTCAAGTCAGGCCAGAAGTACGAAGAGGAGAAACAACACCGCCAGTCTCGAGGTCCACCGATAGGCCAATTTGATCGATTAGCGTCTAACCGAATAGCTAAACCAACACCTCCCTTTGAAACTCCTTCGGCGACAACAGCCTTGATTGCGCCCGAGCTGCCTCTTCGACTTCAACAAAAGAGCGGCCTCTCTACTCCTCCGCCCGACCAAATCGTCACCAATGGCACTAATGGCACCACTAACGGTATTGGGACACCCCAGCAGACGAAGATCAAGTTCGTCACAAAGCCTATACCGAATACTGTGCCGTTGAAATTTGGAAAGGAACTCGCATCAGATATTCAACTTCTCACTTCCGAGGAGCGCGAACTCTGCAGCATTCTCCGCATCATGCCAAAGCCCTACCTTGCCATCAAAGAGAACATAATTAGAGAGGCAATGAAGCAGGGCGGTGCACTGAAAAAGAAGGTTGCAAAGGAAATATGTAGGATCGACGCGAACAAGGGAGGGCAGTTGTTTGATTTCTTCGTCCATAGTGGCTGGATAGCAAGGGCGTGAGCCTGGTTGAGCTAATGCTTTGATGTGGAGTTTAGGTCTTGAAGGCGTTATTTCGATACCTGGAATGGGTGCTTGGGATGAGCTTTGCTACTCCTCTTCGTCGAGGAGATGATAGTGGGCGCTTTCTAGGCTTACATAGGCGAGTATTGTTGAATCCAAGACTTTGTGCCTCTATGATCTCGAAGTGCTTCAGCCTTGCATTTATCTCATATTATGAGCTTTGAGTCAGGTATCTAAAATGTAAAGTGCTTCCAGTAGATACAGTAGTAGATACACTTTCCCTATACACATAATTCAATGACAACCGTGAATTATCGCTCGGATGGCATTCATAGAGTTAAACTTATCAATATCCATCCCTTTGGCCAGGAAAACCCCCTGCACAGGAAAATAAGCGAGGTACCTCGACTTCGAGCGAGCATTACTCTTTCTACACGTGTAAAGATTCTATAGCCTCTATAAACAATATACTATGGCTTCCTACGAGCACTTGCATCCGATATCCTGCAATAAATTACGGTCGCATGGTCGCCATTATGCCTAATGCGCCTGATACACAGAGTGAGCCAACCAACATCAGAACAATACGGCTTCGATTGTGCAGCACCACAAGGCTTGTGTAACTATTGACAGGGTCAGGGACGTCCTCATTGATCGCAGGAACCTTGCCCTCGAGCGATGAAGTTGTGCTGGTCTTGTGGCTGCTGTGGCGCGCAATCTTATGCAGCCTCGCCTTCCTGGTCAATGAATTTGCTCCGCCTAGCGGGGTTCGGACCAATCGAGGCGTTGTATCCATATAGAAAGTTTTTTCGACAAGGTTTTTACCGTGTCTGGTGGATAGGCTTCTAGGACACCAACGTAAAAGGCAAAGTTGTAGGATGATTTGTATCTCTCCGCTTGTGTCCTAATGCTCCTAGTCAAAATTGTACCAGGCTCAGTTACCGTAAGCCATCACTTCCACACTTTTTTTGTCTCAGTTATCAAACGGCTTTTGTCGTAGCGTAGATAGTTGTAATGCTTTGAGCTATCGTAAAGAACTCTGCATTGCTACTACGTCTGCGCCCGCGCCTTATACGTGGTACCTCTCTGTAGATCGTGGATCCGGAGATCCTCGACCACAGAACCGCGTGGCCCAATATCCATTCCGCCCAAATCCGACGCTCTTTGGTTCGGACAATGGCATTCAAGGTCTCTTTTAGGTTGATGGTATTGGTTGCAAGTTCCAAGAGACACGAGTCTGGGGAAAGTGGAACCGAAGCTCGAATCTTCTCATTTTTCGCCGTGTCCATGCTAAATCATTTTCGGCGTCGAGTTTCAGATGCTCTAAGCCCCATTGTTCAGTTAGATCTATGCCGTCTATAAGGTCTGTGAGCGCGACCATATCGTTGGTGTCGAGAAGACTCTGTGCGAATATCTCTAGGGTCGGGTACGGGAGGCCTATTTGGCTACGCTCAATATTGGGGGGTATACAATCAATATGCGCGTCATCTGAGGGGATCAAGGTAAATCACAGTGCTTTGCCCACGACTTTGAATCGTGAGAATGTGTGGAGTAGTGACCCCAGGTCCGGGGGGCGAGGCGGATAGGTTTCGTAAGTGTCGGCTGAATCTAGAAGTGCAGACGCTTCTCTAAGCTTTTCTGTGGGCGCACACACCTCCCAGTCCTAGTGGTTTAGGTCAGTAGTGCAACGATGGAAACAATACAGACAACGAATCGTTATTTTAAGCTTACCCTGCGTCCTCTCCCGGCGCCGTAGTGGATCAGAGCGGAAATACCAACCAGACAACAGGTAATGCCAGCTCCATCCAGTAACTGTGTAACTTCTAAAATCTCCAAAGTGCCGTGTCCCAAAACTTGGCAGCTCGTCGTCGGGGCTTGCATTCATGAAAGCGGGGTCATTGAACTGCTCGACGGGGATCGGTTTGGAAAACCGAGTATAATCCTGCTGCTCCTCCGTTGTGTTGTGTTCCATAGTAAACTTTTGTACACAGGTTGGGAATTTGAAGGAAGGGTGGGTTGATGATAATTAGAAGGGGACTATGGCACGCGCGCGGGCGCTCGTCCAAGGGCCAATGAACACGCCTGCCATTCTGTTCGCTTTGGGAGCCGATTTGAGTGATATCTTTTGGCACTATGTTGCACAGTCAGCACTATTAGAGTAGTGATTGAGGACGTGTAGCTCACCCAGACATATCTCCCCAAGGTTGGGTGTGGCTCGGCAAGAGGATAGATGGTCATGTCGTTGCCCTGAAACTTGCTGCAGATCGGCTGGATAACAAGAAGATCCTGCGCCTTACTGTAGCAACGGCAGTTCCAGACATTAGGGAACCAGGCTGGTCTAGCTTACGATGTAAGTTGGCTGTGTCTGAACGGGGAGGTACACGGCTACTTGCGGTCCCGCTTGTGGTGCCGGCGCTGGAATAGCTCTGGATGCATTCAATTAGTCTGACACGATGCTTATGTACCTCCAAGGCTGGAGCCAAGCAAAAAGGAAGCGTAAGAAGAGCGGCCTTCATTTTAGTAAACGACGAGCGAGATCGAGGTTCCAGCTGAAGCTCTCCTTTGTGCAAGAGATGATGAAGAGAGGACGTATCGTCATGGTTTATATACTTTATCGCCGCACTCTTCCAAGTAACATCACTAGCAATATCACGCTGTGTGACGCCCAGATAGCAAGGTGCACAATCTTGCGTTATGCGTCGTTCGCGTACCCTGAGCTGGACTGTCTCCATTTTAATGTGATCAAATGATAAGAGCCATGCAACACCAGGAGCGAATATATACCTTGCTATGCCACTCAGTCATGCTGCTTATTTGGGTCGCGTACATAGTGTTTACGACTTTCCCTGCTCGGTTTCCCTGCCACTTATCCAGTTTATCTTAAAAAATAATGTGTCTTTGACAATGAATAAGTATACTGTAGGGCTGAGACATTAAGAACCTGAACAGCGAATATTTTCCTGCGTGGCGGGATTTCCTGTGCGCAGGGGGGGATATTACTCCAATAAATATTATGCACGCCATATCACGTGGCTTAGCGTCTCTTTGCTGGTGGACCGGCCGAGTTCGTGACCAGCAGCAACCGTTTGTTGTGCTGCACTCTACACTCTTATCTCCACCTTGACAAAACAGACACCCCACGCCGCCCTCATCGCCATGCACTCATCCCTTTGAAACCTGCTCGCCGGGACTGCTCTGTGCACCCTACTTTTCCCATCGGGGCTATCCTCCAGCTTTCGCAAGCTCTCCCCAAGCTAGCGGCCCAGGCCGTAGGCAACGCCCACCTCTTCGCATGGCAACCACGCGCAGTCACTTCGAGATTCCCGGTCTCCTGTCCCCACGTCCTCTAAATGGACGCTCGAGCTCCCGGACAGATATTTTTGCGCCGACGCCTCGATTTGCGACTGCGAGTGAGACCTCGGGGCAGGTGACCGACTCAGGTGCCCGGAAGCGGTCGCGGTACGACGGAGAGGCCCCCTCCCACACGGCGGATGCAAATCCATGGGCAGATAGCTCGCTGAGGTCCTCGAATGCTAGGAGCCCACCCCCGCTTGCGAACGACCGATACAGGCTAGTGAATGGCATGGAGGCTTCGGACAACAGGTTTGGAAGGCACAACGGAGACTACGACGACTACTACCAGCTCGAGAAACAGCGTGGAATGTGGGCGACGCCGACAAGTACTCCATTTGGGTTGCAGAACCAGCTATCGACAGTGGACGACACGATGCGACCTACCCCAGAGAGCGCAAAGCCGTGGGTGTTCAATCAACTAATGAGCATTGTCGGAGGCGTTGCAGGCAAGCTTGTACAGTTCTGCGCTGTGCCATTTCGTGGATTTCAGGCTGGCGGCGGACAAGCATACACCTTCGACGACGGGGTTGCAGCCAGACTTGGTCTTCAGGATGATCCCTTCGACAATAGCAGCACGGCAGGCCCTATACAACAACCGCGACCTGGAGATTACCCCGAAGACAATTATGGCGTACTTTCTATAGACTCGGTTGAGAACGAGCGCCCTCGACTATCGAAGCGTTTGAAAACAGGAGAGAGTTGGGTTGTAGTGGACAAAGAAGGGGGAATGGACTCAAGGCCATCTACTCCACGGCTCTCTGAACGAAGAGTGCCGCAACAGGCGAGATCATCGTCCATTCCCCGGCCTATGTCAAGAGCAGGCCCGGCGATGGTCACGCCCAAGCGGCCCTCGTTGATCCCAATCTCTCGACGTTCGACTATGGACAGGAAGTCTCTCCAAGGAACTTCGAAGGCACTGACGAATCCGTGCACGACACCTCGATCATACAGCCGGCAGAGCTATGGCTCACCTGTAATGTTCGAAAACAAGGCCAAGAAGAGTCCTCTTCCACCAGACAGCCAGCGTCTGATCAACAAAATGCGGCGAGAGGAGATGGAAGAGGATGCTCGCATGCGCAGGATGAGCTCGCAGATGAGCAGCATGTTGCGAGAAGCCCGCGAAGCTCTGGGGAGCAAGATCGAAGTTGAGTATGACGAGATGGACGAGGAGGGCTATTCGGACAAGAGCTGGTACCAGAGGTGAAATGGGATCTAGTTGGTCGGAAACTGCGGCGACACGCTGCAAGTGTCGTGGAGGTTTCGATTCGGCAATAATGCTCTCGGCTTCCCCGCAGACGTCTCCCACGGCGCTGTGGGCGACTTGGTGGGCGTCCCCAGCCGGTGTTGCGGCTTGGTGACTTTTGGCGTACCTGGTTGGGCTCGGCGCGTTTTCTCATCGTCTCATCGATGCCGTCATGATTTATCCTTCGACTGGCGTTTGGCTTGGGCGGCCTGGTATACCCTTGGCCCCGTACAGCGGCCTTTACAGTTTGGTAGTCCCTGGTGGGCAGCGTCGCAACAGGAGCGCTGTCGACGAAATGAACATGTCCAGTTTTACCGCTCCTTGGCGCATGCACTGTTGTCTTGGGCAGGCCGACTCCCGAGAGGGTGTGCTGCAGGTGGACCCGAGCAAATGATGAATGGGACGGCAACGGGGGGGTGGAATTGGCCGTCATGCGGCGAGCAGCGAGCACGCCCTCGACACACGCGATGCAATTCACACCCGCCGAGCGGTGTCGCGTGGCCCGGCGGGGGACTGGGCGCGACAGGATTTGGCCGGCACGCCCACCAACGCACGTCTGGCTGGACGGCAGACGCACCAGTGCCTTGCTTCCAGAAGCAAGGTGTTCATTACTGTGGTATGGTGGATCCGGAAGGAGGGCGCATGCTCGCGCCGTCGCGGCCAAGCGTGGTGGTGGTGCGCGGTGGGTGCGGGGCTTTGGCTTGCACGATACGTCGGATAAGCCTTGCGTGGACCGACCTGCATCGCGCCGCAAGTCATGGTTGCATGGCCCAGCCTGTTCCCATTTCCTGTGCCTGACGGTGCAACTTTCGTTTATTAGCACGCCGCGCCGCCTCCCTCGTGCTCGCCCTCTGTTGTCGCTTTCCTTCTCACATTCCTCGCGTCCCTCTTTGGGCTTCGGTGCTGCTGTGCTGCTACCCGCCCTGGGCCTCTTCTTTCTGTCCACACCGTCTTTCTGAGCCGCCAGATCCCTCTGTGCTGGCTGGTCGAGACCCCCACTGCCTTGTACTAAAGCTCACCACCCTCCCCAAGTGCTGTCCACCCATCTGGGAACTTGGCAGCATGACTTGCAACATCACAAACACACCGCTCTACCCAGAGCCCCTCCCCCTCTACTCTCGCAACGACCCTGATGCTGTCTCGATTCACAGCGCCGCGCCATCCTACGTCTCGGACACTCCAACGTACATATCGTACAGAACCCCACGATCGCTCCTGCCTCCACTCTCGCCCAACCAGCAGATACGCGGTCTGCCTGCCGCTCAGTACGCCCCAGGCTTCCAAAACCGTGCCCATGGATCCATGTCAGACATAAACAACTACAATCTCAATGTGGGCAGTTGGAGCACCGCGAGGACCAGCGCCAACAGCCGTCAATACGAAGCCGTAGCCCGACGACGAGCAAACCAAGCGGCAAACACCACTTCCATCCTCAACTCTCTCTCCGCCGTCCCACCCCCGACCTCGTCGGGCACCAACACAAACTCCAACTCGCCCAACGCTTCCTCGACAAATGTAAGCGCCTACCCAGTTCAGGTCGGTAGCTCCTCTGCCCCCTTCAACCCACTCGAGGATCCGTATCTCGTTGGAGAGGAAGCAGCTAGGAGAGCGAGACAGCAGAGAGTGTACCGAGAAATGTGTCTGCAGGGCAAAGAGACGGCCAAGTACGAGAATCGGTCGTGGGACTTCATGTGGAGTCAGATGACAGATTGGGAAGAGCGAGAGAAGAGCTGGACGAACTTCAGGAACAGAGTTGGCCAGACGAAGCTGCTCGGACGGCGTTTGGGATTGCGAGGCTAGACGAGAATGCGGTCTGGCCATTGGATGATGACAGAGCCCAGTGAACGTGGGTTCACGCAGACTATCCGTATTGGACGAATGGCATCGCTTTCGGAATGGGGGGATTACCAAGGACCCCTGACGGTCTCTATCACGACATGAATTATGATGGATTTGATTTTGGCACTGGAATGGGGAATCAAGGCGTCAAAAGTCGAATTGCTTTTCGGTCTCTCGGCATTAGACTTCAGACTTTGGCGCGACATTTCCTCTTTCCTCCCTAATTTGGCGTTTTTTGGTTTCCTACTTTCTCTTCCTCCGTCGGCTTGAGCTTGCTCGACTCTTCGGTGCTTATTTTCCCTACCTTTGGAATATGCGTTGCTAGCTTTTGGAGGGGTATGCATCTTGGTGTTCTGGATTGCGTGCATCAAGGGCGGCCCCACAACACTACTCTTATTAGTCTTGAGTGGAATATCGTTATGTGCCTCGGGTAATCCGGCAATCCTGAGTTTCCAAGAATCAGGTTTACACAATCAGATACCAGTTATAGTTATGGAATAGTCACTCTTCTTTCGCGAGTGGGCGCGCTGGATACTCGGCTACCTTGTTCCATGTGATCTTACTTACACTTTACTCTCGGCGTTTTCGCCCTTTGCTCTCTAGTTGACGTATGCACTCCACCGTCTACTCCACATTCAGGCCCAACGGTACGCAGTGTTGGCCTGTCGATTGTGATTTTGCCTCGGGATCTTACTCGCTATGACTGCCCACCATATGTCGACATAGAGGAGTCATCCAGCGCTTCTACAAGGATACCATCCAGTCTACCCACAGCCACCGACCCACCACTCCCCAAACCACAGGCTTCGAAACCAACCGGCACCCCAGTGACAGGCGTGCTAGCTTGGGCATCGACTTGAGGCGCAGTCGGTGCCTGGGAATGTGCATGTGCAGCGAGCCCAACGTCAATGTGCATCCGCAGTATGGAAAGGTACGTACCAACGGTATGTACTGTAGTAGCGTGGTAGCGTGCGGCTTTGAGGCATTATTTATTCCTCTGCAGGGTCAGATCAAGGCGGCGCCGCGGCGGACTAAGTAATTAATAGACCGCCGGCCCGCGATGGGGAACTACGAGTACTTTTTGTACACATTTGCTCTAGAGATGATTTGTCATCCACGATCCTATCCGTCTCTTTCTCTCTTTCTCTCTTTCTCTTCCCCCTCCCCCCGCTTCTGCGTGTTTTCTCTCTTAGTCTACTCAGCTTTGGCTGTTGTCGCGGCTGGAGAGGGTCTGTTGCTGATTTACACGGGGCACCGTCGGAGCAGGTATGCGGGATATATCCCCCGATTTGCGCGATTTATATGCGTGTGGTGTACCTAGTAGGAGGTATGGCGGGCTACGCCGGCGGGGGTTGGGGTTGGGGTACGTACCGCAGGGGTGGACGCAAGCGTGCACGTGGATACGGACGTAAATATAGTCGGTGGGTCAATGGTGCCTGGCAATTTCTTTGTTGCGCGGTTGTGTATGATGATACTCGGGGTGATGGAAGATTATAGATGTTGGGCTGGAAATGCGTGTCCTGAATGTATGTGTAGAGGTATGATGGGTGCTCTCGGTCGATGAGCACGGCTCGGACATAGTACGAGATATGAGGTATGAGATGTTTGATCTGTAAATAAGGGTCTGTAACCGCGGATTCAGATATAAGGAGGGTGGTGGAATGTCATAGACATTGCAATTTACTTCTAAGAAGAATGAGTGGAGAAAGGATAATGAAGTGAAATGTATATCTAGATATGGTTGACTTCGCCGAACACGGAAACACGACCTCGACTAGCACTAAATATGGGATTGAAAATAATTTTCTTCCTTGTTTTATTCTCTCTTTGTTATTTGCAGAGGCGGAACGACATACTGTGGTTCTTCTTAGGTGCTGTTCCTTGATAAAACAAACTCTATGTAAGAAGCTGCAACGACATGGAACGACCAAACACTAGAAATGAAGAAATACACATCTTACTTACTTTTGTATTCCTGAGCACTGACTACTAGAATAGAAAACTTACTGAACAAATAGATGCCCCTAGCCTCGCTCTCTGTCCGTCTCCAAGACTGCATTGTGAGGAATAGTTCCCGTGCTCTCTTCCCCGTCACCCCTCAAGACTAACGGAACAAGAGTCTTGAAGAAGTAGTCTCCTTTACCCCTAAGTTCCGCCTTTACCTCCCCCCTTCTCAACGCATAATACAAGAAACCCCGCGTGCGACATTTCCCCCTTCCGTGCGCTTCTTGGCCTTAGTCACACTTTGTTTGGCGCCAAACAAAGCCAGGATGCCTGTGAATATCAGCCGCTAGATAACTTCACTCTACATTGTGCTTGCGCTCTATAGATGCCCGCTAGAAGCAATCCAAGCTTCCATCCTACAACATGACACGCGAAACGCAGCAGCGCCGTTTTGCGGCGCTATTCCAATGTATCGCCGCGGCTCTCCACGCAGCGCCAAGATGTTTGGAACCTGAGACGGGCCTGGGGCATGGTTTTGGGAGCATGTTCTGAGGTCTGGCGGATGGGACCATGTTAGGTAAACAATCCTGTATAAAGGCTGCGCGGTGTCGGCCTTCTGTTCTGAGAATCAATAAAGCGATATTTTGTGCTTTCCTTCGAGGCTACTACTCATCAGCGATATTCTTCTATTCGTCATTCTGCTGCGCAGATCATCTTTTTCAATTCAATTCTATTCATCTATACGATATCTTAGTTAGCCAAAATGCAGTTCCCTACCCTCGCCCTCGTCCTTGCCCTCTTTACTACTAGCATCGCCGCTCAAACTGGGTGATTACCCCTTCTTCTGTTTTCTCCATCTCTCGCTGACAGCCTTCTCCCACTAGCTGCGGTTTCCCCGACGGTCCCGACTGCGTATCCCTCGGCACCGGCGCCAGCGGCCTGGAGCAATTTGTCGACGATGGATGTTGCTTGCTGCCTATACGCTGCGGCAACGGCGACGGCGGCGAGAGGTGTGAGCGCGTGAGCGCTCCGGCCGGGAGTATAAGGGGGAAGGGAAACAACAGGAATAGCAATTAAAGCTGGAGGACGAGAGTTGGCGCTGAATGCACAAGAACGAGGTGGGAAACACTACGTCCACGGCACGGGTGTGGCTACATTGCATGGGCCTATTTTAAAACCTAAAACGTACAAATTTGTCTCCACTGGACACTCAAATACAAAAGAAGATTGGAATTAACGCATCGACATCGTTGCACTCACATCTACGCGCCTGTACGCAACTTATTATCTCTTCCTTCTTCTTTTTGTGGATTGTGTTGGAATGACAAGGCATGAGATGGCAAATCGGAGCAGGTGAATTGAGTCGATTGTAGTAAGGAGCGACTAATTGCAATATATATATCTAAGCAAAAAAAGCAAGAAATGACAGGGACTCGGAAAGCATGGCTACCTACTAGGGAAACGGGACCCGAGCAGGAACACCAGTCAGCGGCAGGGCATGTGAGTTTACCGTCACAGATTGTTTGTGACTGCGATGTGTCCAATTTCCCTTCTCTGGCACCAAATATCAATGATTCAGACCTTGTAGATGCCCAATACCATCAATGTGAGTTATGCGAATCACTGAGTAAGCAAACTACGCAGACCAGATATAAAGGATCTAGCATTCATGAAGTAGAAGTAAGTATAAGAATTACCCTAGCCCCAAGAAGCACCGTCGAACTTGGTAGAGAAGTCTGGAGTTCTCTTCGAAATGACTGGAATATTTTTCACTAAGAAGGCCAAGATAGAAGGAGGCAATATACCTCTCGACCAGTGTTCCAGACTTCTTCGCGAATCATCAACGATCGCTGTCCTATCTGAGCAACGACCACCCGCCCAACTCTTCACAATGCATATTCTAGTTATCCAGCGCAAAGCACCGCTCGACCGACTCAGCATTGTTGCCCCACCAGTTAGGCATGGTGACTACCTTCCCGCTGGAGAAAGCGATGAACCTAGATGAAAGTTAGCACAGTTCGTATAAGCAAGGGAAGTGCTTCCACGCTGAGTGCAAGTGCAAGCTGAATTACCATCCATGTGCCTTCTTACTACAATCTTGCAACGAGACATGAATTTTGTATTTTGGGTGTACTTACATGAGTAACATGGCAATGTTGAACCCAGCGTCGAGTGCTGCGGCAGTTATATAATTATAACGTGACCACGTCTCAAACCTCTTGCGAAAGAAATATCGCATGCAGATGTATCCCACAATAAACCTAGAAATGTATCCTGTGCTGAGGTTTCCATAGAATTGTGAGACACCAGAGCCGAAAATGGTCACGTTCCAGAGATGGAACTTGAGCTTTGATTTTGGGAACGCGCGGTGGAGGCCATATAAGAGGAGCGGCGCAGCGGCGCCGTATAAAAACGCCCAGGGGAGTGGTTTGAACATGTGCTGTGCAAAGAGACGTTTGGGACCGATGAGCACGTACTGGACACCCATGGTGTTGTAGCTCGCGAGCGATTGTCCGGTCCATTGGTTGAGAGGGTCAATTTTGTCACCTAGGATGTAGTCACGCTTTGCCCTGAGGACCCACTGTATAACGCCGTAGTTGATTGGTACGCCGAGGAGCTCGCCGAAGATTTGGCTGAAGAAGATAGCGCGTGGTGGGACGTGCATGTAGTGCCCTATCTTCTGGTCCTGCAGCATGTACTGAGCTCGATACCAAATGTCGCCTGCTAAAGCACCGTAGGCTGATGCGCCAGCAGGGTGACGATGACCGCTGCCTGCGTGAACCATGAAGCCGTAGAGAAGTTCGTTGAAAGAGCCAATGGCCACCTGGAAACTGGAGAATGAATAGAGCCAAGCAAAGGGAAATATCATGACCCCGGACGTGAAGATGGCGACAATAAACGTCCAGATAGGAATGAAAAAATACCCCTTCGCAAGGATTGTGATGATGGTGATGAACGAGGCAGCGAAGAGAGCGAGGTACCACCACAGCGGAACCTCCTTGTACGAACGCATGAGGAGGTTTAGGCGATCAGTATAGGACTCGTTGACTGTGTGTTTGGCCTTTTCTTTAGTTCGCGCACGTTGCTTTTGTATGGTCTCTTTGATTTTCGGATATCCAAAAAGACCCATCCATGTCCTGCGTCCTTGGTCAATTCGATTCACCATGTTGATAAGGCGACTTACAATGCGGAGATGTACGATGAGTAGTCGAAGAACAAGGCCCATATAGCCTGCGTACCCATGTATACTGGTCCCAATTCTGCGTACGCAGTATCATTGAACTGAAGGTCTGGTGTGATCAATCTGGCAGCGGGATACCGGGTTCCGTTGGCCAAGAAGATTCTGTTAGACATGAGGGCATGTTTATACTCTCCCAGATTTCCCCATTTAGCCGCTGGTAGCAACACCCAGCTATTAAAGACGAAGGCCACAGTGAGAACTACGGTGGTCCAGAAAGGTACGATCATCGGGCTTGTCAGTGACTGATTGGAAATGTTGGCCCAGTCCAGAGAGAGATTCAGGAAGCCCATGCCGCCTATTCCCGCCCCAAGAAAGTTGGCTATAGGATTACGAGGTGCAACCCAGCAGAGGAACGAAAGCGAACTCAACATAGGGAACGCGTACTCCGGCAAAAACTGCCAGCATATAATGAAAGCCAGAGTGCCAAAAAATACGTATTTCTGCTTTCTGGCAACCCATGAGTCGCGGGAAGATTTTGCTAGAGTCTCGAAAACCGCGGTCTGCATCAAACTATAAGGCCAAACATATATAGGGTCATAGAGAAGAAATTGTCGAGCAAGTGCTGCCATGGCATAACCGATGTATACGATAGCCCACATGAAGAACAGGCTTGCAGCGGCTGGGATGTACGTGTCATAGTAGAGTTGGGCTAGCGAAATAGGTGACCATGCCGCATTTGAGGTTGCACCAGACGCAGCAGTTACAGTAACAAGGACGTTTTCTGTAGCTATTAGTTTCAGCGTTGTGATAGAAATCATAACGGCTTACCTTTGACATGGAATGGGCCAGGGTTTAGGCTGAATTTAAATTTGGTAAATGGTATTCGGATCGTCTTCTCTGGCAAGATTTGTGCAAGCCAATGGCCGGCATAGTGAGAGGCTAATATCAAGTTAGACCTCTTCTTATCTCCCGAGGGGCAAGAAGGACGAGGTCAAAAAGACCTCAATAGCTCAACACGATAACTTTTTTTACACTAGAGGGCAAAAGGGAAGTACAATATGATATCCTGGGTTGCTTACCTATTTGAACAAAGAGCACCGGATAGACAGCCGCAGTGGTTCGAAATATCCCCATCTGGAAGAGAATCGCTCCTGGAGGGACAAAGATGAAGCATAGAATGAAATATCGGAAGGTAATAGTCGGGGCACTTGGGTCATCCTCTAGACTGACGATGTTGCGAACAATCTTTGGCAGCTCTCCTAAAGTAGAGGAGCAAAGTCAGTGAGATTCTGCTGTGATCGAGGTTGGTACGCTTTTATGCCAGCGTGGGGAGATGGTAAGACACCACCTTAGTGACAACTCGTTACAAGATGCAACACGACATGCAGTGTATCCCCTGGATTTAACTTACGAACATCGTCCGGGAGGTCTGCTTCATCGTCGTCTACATTGGTCGCTGGAGAGTCACCGGAGACAACATCTGGGATGTTCTTCTCGTGAACGGTATTCTCGGGGACAATCGCCTCTGACTGATTAGAGCCCTCGGTTGCTGTCGTGTCTGCACGTCGAGGAGTTGTAGTGTCCTCGTGAGTCCTACGGCGGAAGCGATTGAGTATCGATACCATGATGCCGATCTCGACCCTTCACGTATGTATAGGTGGGAGAACCAAGAAGTGAAGAAGCAAAAGCCGACCCCCCACACGAGAGCGGTAGTATTTGTATTGACAAGGTGAAGTTTTGTCGTCCTTTAAGAGGGCCTATCGCGTGTTCGAGTGCGACAGAGGCCCTGGCGATGGCGCAAGGTGTTGGATACCCTAATTTGGAGGGATCACCTCATTGGTGATACGGGAAAAGCGCAACTGCCTTTTCTGTAACCAGACCCATGCGCCGTTAATCTTTGAGGCGCTCAAGCGTGCTCCACTCGTGGGACAAGCCTTTGGTGGCGAGCTTGTTGGAAGCTTGTCGGGAGCTTGTCGAGCTTGTCCACGCATTCATGGCAAGTCGTGAGAAAAGACGCTGCAACGGCTGGCCACGAGGTTCTGTGTAGCTTTTGCTTACGGAGACTGATAAGGGGACATTGTCCATCAAACTCTTGCTCAGATGCCTTTGCGACCGAATTTCTGGCTGAATCCTACGGAGGAGTGGCTAGGGTAACGGCGTGCAACCAGGGTAGCAATCATCAATATCTGTGCCGGCATGTTGGGTGCCGAGACTGATTGATCCCATGTAACGTCGCACCGGTTCGACACATTGCGTCTATATTGCGTGAGTAGATGGCTGGAGGGACATTCATAATAGCGCGCTATGCTGGTGGTCTTTGTTTAGTACCGTGGTTGCGATGAAGGATGAAGGACGTCTGTCAAAGACTTGATCCTGGCCCGAAATCCTCAAGTGTTGGATGGTGGGGAGACGGTTGTATTTGGAGGCCGTTGGAGCTGCGGGACTAGCAGGGGTGTTTCACGTGATCGCGTGCCCGGGCGAAGCCGAGTAAGCAGGTCGAAGTCAACAACAAACACTTACGCCGCCGACAACACCGCACAGCAACATCACATGCCGCCACGATGCACGTCGTCGAAGTAGTCATAGATGTAGGTATCTCGGGAATGAATTTGACTCTGTCTGACCTTGCGCAGGGCTTCAAATCGTACGCCGTCCGAACCGTCATTTCTGGCTGGTTTGTTTACTTCCTCGCCCCGCGCGACACGACCACAGCTCACAGCGTGTAGGGACGAGACCTTCAACTCGATCACCGGATTGAATGGTTCGGGAAAATCCAACATTCTAGACGCAATATGTTTCGTGCTGGGTATAACAAACATGAGCACCGTTCGCGCTCAGAACCTGCAGGTTCGTCATGTCGAAGCTCACGCACTACGGGGGCTAATCGTTCCATATAGGACCTCATCTATAAGCGCGGTCAAGCCGGAGTCACAAAAGCGAGCGTCACTATCACATTTGACAACCGTGACAAGAAGAAGAGCCCGATAGGTTTCGAGGACTGCGCGCAAATCTCCGTCATGAGGCAGATAGTGTTGGGTGGTACTAGTAAATATCTCATCAATGGGCACCGCGCGCAACAGCAGACTGTACAAAACCTCTTCCACTCCGTCCAGCTCAATATCAACAACCCAAACTTTCTCATTATGCAGGGTCGCATAACGAAGGTGCTGAACATGAAGGCGGTCGAGATTCTTGCCATGATTGAGGAAGCTGCCGGAACACGCATGTTTGAGGATAGGCGAGACAAGGCGTTCAAGACAATGGCGAAGAAAGAGATGAAAGTCCAGGAGCTTAGCGAACTCTTGAAGGAAGAGATTGAGCCGAAATTGGAGAAGCTACGGCAGGAGAAGCGCGCGTTTCTTGATTTCCAGCAAACCCAGAGTGACCTCGAGCGACTCACCCGACTCGTGATCGCGCACGACTACATCCGAAACAAGGAGAGACTGCGCCAGTCTGCGGATGACCTTGAGGCAAAGAAACAGAGGGCAAAGGACTTGGAGGCGTCGGCGGTGCGCATGAAGAAAGAGATCGAATACCTTCAAGACGATATCAAAAAGGTCCAAGCCGCGCGAGAAAAGGAACTCCGCAAAGGCGGCAAGGCTCACGCGTTGGAAGACGAGGTCAAAACACACTCGCATGAGATTGTCCGGTTGACGACTGTACTCGATCTAAAGAACACGAGCATGGCTGAAGAGTCCGACAGGAAGAAGGGACTCGAGAAGAGTGTCAAGGAGCTTGAGTCCGAGTTAAAAAAGAAGACGGCAATATACGAGAAGTTGCAAGAAAAGTACAAGACTGCCCACGACGAACTGGCAAAACAGACCGAAGACGTGGAGAAAAAGGAAGAACTCTTACAGACATTGCAGACCGGTGTTGCATCGAAGGAAGGCCAGGAGACCGGCTACCAAGGCCAATTACAAGAAGCGAGGAATCGGGCAAGCGCCGCCGCCACTGAGCAAGAGCAAAAGAAACTTAAGATCTCGCATTTCGAGAAGCAGATCAAAGAGGACGAACCAAAAGCAAAGAAGGCAAAAGACCAAAACTCTGGGCTCCTGAAAGATCTCGAAGCACTCAAGTCTCAGGCTAAGAAGCTTGAAGCAGAGCTTACCAGAATGGGCTTCGAGCCAGGCAAGGAGTCAGAGCTATATCAGCAAGAGTCACAGCTGCAAGCACGGATTAGGGAACTTAGACAAGAGGCAGACGGGCTCAGACGAAGGGTTGCAAACATTGACTTCAGCTACCATGATCCGTCGCCTAACTTTGATCGATCGCGCGTCAAGGGCCTCGTTGCTCAACTGTTTACGCTGGGGAAGGAGCATACTCGTGCAGGCACCGCCATGGAAATATGTGCTGGAGGGCGTCTATACAATGTTGTAGTTGATTCAGCGGAGACTGGCACACAATTGCTGCAAAACGGCCGTCTTAAGAAACGCGTCACTATCATTCCACTCAACAAGATCGCAGCTTTTAGAGCATCGGCCCAGAAAGTTGGCGCCGCCCAAAAGATTGCTCCAGGAAAAGTTGATCTTGCACTCTCTCTAATTGGATATGACGACGAGGTCACAGCCGCGATGGAGTTTGTCTTTGGCTCAACTCTCGTATGTGAAGATGCCGAAACTGCGAAGCGCGTTACCTTCGACCCAGCTGTGCGCATGAAGAGTGTCACACTCGAAGGAGATGTCTACGACCCCTCAGGGACCTTGTCTGGTGGTAGCGCACCTCAGTCGAGCGGTGTCCTCGTCACCTTGCAGAAACTCAATGAGCTTACCAAAGAAATCCAATCACAGGAGACACAGCTTGCTGCACTCCAGGCTACCCTAGTGAGGGAAAAGAAAAAATTGGATGCTGCACGAAAGTCAAAGCAAGAGCTTGATCTCAAAACTCACGAGATCAAACTTACAGAAGAGCAGATCGGCGGAAATTCATCCTCTTCGGTAATTGTCTCGGTTTAATTGATGATATGCATTATACTAATCTACACAGATTATTCAAGCCGTCGAAGAGATGAAGCAGAACATCGTGCAGCTCAAGGAAGAGATGAAGAGCGCCAAGACAAGGCAAGACGAGGCGTCAAAAGAAGCCAAGCGTATCGAGCGGGACATGAACGAATTCAACAACAACAAAGACAGCAAATTGGCGGAGCTTCAGTCATCGCTAGAGAAGCTGAAAAAAGCTCTTAGTAAAAACAGTGCTTCTGTTAAACCGCTACAATCGGAAATGCGCGAAGCATTAGTAGTTTCAGAGCAATGCGGCAGTGATCTTGCCGCTACACAAGAGCAACTACAGGAAGTTCAGACTACGTTGAAGACTCAGCAAGAGGAGATTAGAGCTCTCACAGCCGAGCAGGCTCACGTAAAGGTATGTTTCTTCCAGTTGGGGTTGTTCGCATCACTAACCCGAGGAAGGATGCTCATGATGTCGCCCAAGCCAATCTGGACGATGAGCGGGCTAAACTTACCGGATTCGAAGATGAGCTGCGTGCATTGGAAGAAGCAATCCGGTCGAAGAACTCAGCGATCACCGAGGAAGGCCTCGAGCAGCAGAAGCTCGGCCATGAGATCGAGAAGTTCCACAAGGAGCGAGACGCTGCTTCCGGAAATCTCAAGACTCTTGGGACGGAGTATGAGTGGATCGCAGATGAGAGTGATTCATTTGGTCGACCTGGCACCCTCTACGACTTTAAAGGCCAGAACATGATCGACGCCAAGGCCAGGCGCAAGAACATGGAGGAACGGTTCCAAGGAATGAAGAACAAGATCAATCCCAAGGTCATGACCATGATTGATAGCGTCGAAAAGAAGGAAGCTAGCCTGAAGAAGAACATGTCTATTGTGATCAAGGACAAGAAGAAGATCGAGGAAACCATTGTCAATCTCGATGAGTACAAAAAAGAGGCCTTGCACAAGACCTGGACAAAAGTCAACGGCGATTTTGGTCAGATCTTCAACGAGATGCTTCCAGGCAGCTTTGCCAAACTCGACCCACCTGAAGGCAAGACTATTGCCGATGGTCTTGAAGTCAAGGTCATGCTAGGCAAAGTCTGGAAACAGTCCCTGACGGAGCTGAGCGGCGGACAACGGTATGTTTTGCGTGATTCTGTGTAGTGGTTTCTCTTACTAACACACTTCAGCTCGTTGATCGCTTTATCGCTCATTATGGCTTTACTGCAGTTCAAGCCCGCGCCAATGTATATCCTAGATGAGGTTGACGCGGCACTAGATCTCTCGCACACCCAGAACATCGGGCGGCTCATTAAAACAAGGTTCAAGGGGTCGCAGTTCATCGTCGTCAGTCTGAAAGACGGCATGTTCCAGAACGCCAATCGTATCTTCCGCACACGGTTTGTGGACGGCACGAGTGTTGTACAGGCGACAACTGCTGCCGAGATGAAATAATGACTCTGCATGATGTAGCATGAAGTATATATGAGGGTTGGGGGTCGGCAATCTTGGAAATGGCTTTGGGTGAATGTGCATGGATGGCTACGGAAGACATGGGAGGCATACGAGGCATGGCCGGCGCTGGCGCATTTGCTCGGGTCTACTGTTCTGTTTTAGAAGCTGGTCCTCCTGGTCCTGCGTCTGCGTGGCGTTTTACTGGTCTCTGTGATGGTCGCTTCCCGCTTCGGTCTTTTGTTCCGTCCTCCTTCCCGATCTGGCCGGTGATCACTTATCTCCCGAGAACTGGGACGAACAAGACTACAACACCTTGTCTTTTGTCGCGATACATCATGTGTTTTCTATTCTGACCGCGGGTCAGAACTCCGCTACATTTCTACTCACCTATGACCTCATCCTTTACCTGCCCCCCCTCGACCACAGCGCGCAGTCGCCCACCTGTCACACTCACATGCCGGCGACGCATCCCTCCCTAGGAAATCCGAGCACACTTGAACATCATAGACCTAGTGTTACTCTCCGCGACTCGGACGAGAGCGCGGGCAAAGGGGGCGCTGATGACGAGGATGATGTCGCCCCTAGACCCGCGCCAGTCCCATCATTTCCATTGACGAGAAACTGGACTTCGCTCCAGGAGCATGCCGATACGGTGCGAGCGGTAATAGGAGGGTCTACGCCTCGAGCCGAGGACAGACGCGAAGGCTTTACTTGGGAAGTACCGAACGGCGGTGAATTGAACGACAAGTCGGGGCGTCGCGGATATCCTGCGAAACCACCTAGTCCACCGCTCATAAGAACCATTCATGACTCTCGAAATGATGCACCTATGAGAAGTGCGCCAAGTAGAGCGAGTGCTGACGACTTCGAGCCTCAGTCTTTCAAAAGACGAACATCCAGGGCGCTGTCCTCGGCCTCTTCCGTTGGCTCACCCAGGTTATCACGCCATGACACAGGAGGATCTTCTATTGGTAGTATTGCAAGGGGTGTAATGCGACATGTCCCAGACATCATGATGTTCACTCCCAGCGAAAGGAAATCCAGAATGACTGGCAAGCACGGCACTAAAGATGTTCATGAGGACCCGCCCCAGCATCCCAATAAAGCAGGTCGCCCCCTCTCGTCCACGTTGCCGCCAGCTTTGAAGAAGAGAGACATAGATAAAAAAGTGACCAAGCATGTCCACGTTCTAGATGGACCGAATGCCAAGTTTCCGGAACCTACCCCTCTGAAAGGCGGACTGAAAGATCGAAGAAAGTTGGACCAAGCTGAAGCCATGAAGCTCACCCTCCCACTAAAAATGCCTAATCTACCCCCAAGAAGAAGAATGTCCATGTCAAAGATGCAAGACATTGCTCCACCGCGCCCTAGAAGCCCAAAGACGCCATGGATACGAGAAACTGCTCTATCGTGGCAGCCTCAAGTCGACCCTTCGATGATTCCCGAGACACCCTCTTCGGCGATCAGTAACGAGCAGAACGGACCTGGATTACTTCCCGACAACGATCCAATTCAATCATCGGTGCCACCAAGGTTCAACCAAAGACCTATTCGTATTCGCAAGTACATCAATCGTCCACGACATAGCAGAACGGAAAGCGCTACAAGTGAACCCTCCATTGCTTCCCTTGGGGTGTTTGCGCCTGAAGAAATTCAAGCGCCATTCCAAACCCCACCGATTAATGAGCCTTCATCGCTAAAGGGAGTGAGTAAACGGCCAGGTCGTTGGCGTTGGAGCACTCCATGGAATTCGAGCGAGGCTGCATCAGGGGGGTCATCAACCCACGAAGGACTAACCCGCCGCTACTCTTTCTCGCGGTTCTTCCGCGCCGGCAAACAATCAAGCCAGACTTCACCCCCATTATCTCCGTTCACCCAACCTGACAACAACAGAATATCCTGGCACCGCACCCAACCTGGCTCCCACTCCTACGGCAACGCCCTCGCCCTAGCCAACATGCCCGTACCACCAACCTTCGTCCCACCAGGTCTCCATCGCGTCCCCACACCGCCTACATTCGATGAAGTAGGCGAAGTCAAAGAGAAGCTTGCCAATTTCGTCTTCGAATACGACGGCGTAAAGCGACCGAAATCATCACCTGGAATTCCAGGTAGAATCTGGGATTCTAACGTCCTCCTCATGTCTCAGGACAGCAATATCACGCCGCACAGCTCGCCATCAGAAGAATCGCCACAAGGAGCGATTACATCTGCAACCGCTACCCCAAACACCGCCACGAAACTCACGCCCAGCGGCTCTAACCCCTGGTCCATACCGCCCCCTACGCCCCCAACCATCCTGCCACCCAAACCGTTCGCCGCCGTGACACTCTCCTCTGCGCTCGCACCCCACTCCCCAACCCCTTCCGCTGAACATCTGGAATGGTTCCGCGTCCCGATGGACGCGGATTCTGACATAAATTCCCGCGTCAAGGAGATCGAGGAGCGCGCTAAATTCGAGTGGTTGACGCCTGAGCATCTTCCAAGTAGTCCGCTATGTCCACTAAATCCCAAATATCGTGGGCCCGGTCGGGGTATGTGTGTCTTCCATGGACAGGAGGGCGGCAGTGGGGGGCTTCTTATGGACGGGGAGAGTCCGGTGAGGGAGGGCGATGCGGAGGTTTGGGGGCGCGGATATCTGGCTAGACGGAGGAGGCTGATGAGTTCATCCAGTTCATAACGGGAGGTAGGGGGTGAGGGAATTGATATATGAGATATCAAGATAGAGAATTGGATGGCACGGCATGGCATGGGTGGAAATTATGCGTTACGAATTATACCCACTCTACGACTTCACATAACAAGTCGCCTCTTATCTGAACAAACTTGTTTCATCGATTTGATATCCATGACATTAATTCTGTGTGCCGACGCCAGGCGGTATGAAGTGAAATATAACATGCAACACGACGCTAATTACAATCTACCCATCATATCTCATAGCATAACTTCCCTCTTTTCAGACCCATCCATTCGTTCTTCACCCGTACACCACGCCACCGTACACTTTCACGCTCCCTCACCCAAACACCCTTCCTTTCCCCTTACTCGGACTATTCTCCCATGCCCTCGCGAACCCTCCCTCATCAAACCCATCCTCTCCCTCACTTATATCCACATCCGCCAGATCGACCCCCGTAACCCCTTCGTCAAAATCGTCTCCACCATCCCCATCTCCAACATTCGGCGAGAAAACGGGGCTTGTTGCAATTCGTGGTCGACTCTTGAATATGCGCTCGTAATCCACGTCGTCGGAGAATAATTCTTCCTTGGGGGTGAGTTGGCCAGAATGCGTTCGCGTTTCTTCGATCATGGAGATTGATTTCCGGGTGCGGGGGGTGTCGAATTGGTTTATCGGGTAGAGAGAGGTGCGTGCGGAGCTTTTTCGAGAATGCTTCGAGTGCGAGGGTGCGAGGGAGGCGCGTGAGGGCTTCGATGCCATGGCTGCCATGGTGAGCATTGTACGCTCATGCAGAGTTGCGCGGCGGTCGAGACCCTGGGGTGCTTCGATAGGGGGGAGGAAGGTTGGTAACGGCGGAGAGGGTGGGGATTCGACGATTGGGGTAAAGGATGTGGTGTGTGCCATGGACATGCGGGTTCGTTCAAGGAGAGAGAGGCGTGGTTGAGGTTTTTTCATGGGAGACGGGGTAGCGTTGCCGATGGAGGAGATTATGGCCTCTGCGATGGCTTCTTCGTGTGTGAGGGAGGCCAGCTCGAAGACGGGGGGTTCTGAGGGGAAGTAGGTGGATGGTGGGGGAGAGGGTGATTTAGAGTGGGATGGCAAGGGAAGCGGAGGGGATGGAGACGAGGACGGGGCTATTGGCAAGGGGTCGGAGGTTTCATCGATAACTTCGGGTACATCTTGGACGAGGGATTCCACGGATTGAGAGACGAGGGGTGCGGCACGCAAAGAGGTTGAAGGTTGACCAACGAGTGTCACATCTGAGCCGATGGGTGTCGTTGCCGGTTCTTGTCGCAGAGCTCGGGAGGGAATGGTATCTCTAGACTGCTTCCTTGAAGGAGGTGCTGGTTTTACGGTTTTCACCGGACTAGCGGGCTTTTTAGGCACTGAATCAGATCGGGACTTCCGATGTCGCTCGGGCGAGCGATTGACGCTTAAAGATGAGGCACGTCTTCGTAGTTGCGGGACTATAGATCGGGCGTGTTCTGCTTTGGCGACGCGAGAGAGCTCGGCTTCCATTTCTGAAATGATGTCTTGGTATTCGGGGCGTAAAGGACCTCTTTGGATCGGTTCTGTTTCCGCGGCTTTCGTTGATCGAAGTTGCAGTTGCACATGGTCGTCAAACCGGAGTTCATTGACAGGAACCTGGGACTTTGGGACCAAGGAAGACGGTTTCGGCTCATTTTTGAGCATCGTCTCATGGAATTTCTTCCATTTCTGCAACCTCGTCTGCTGCTCTAGAACCCTCATTTGCAGATTTTGCAGCAAACCGGCTTCCGGTGCAGCGTCCGCTAACTTCTGCCCTTTTTCAACCATGTGCCATACGTCCTGGAAACGCCCACTCAGAAAGGCATCTTTAGCCTGGACATCATCTCCGTGTAGGATAGTGTCGAGCCATTTCTGATCCCCAATCCAATTATCTTTTAGCTGTTTCTTGATTGTAACCGCCTCTTTCTCAGGGATAAACGACTTCCGAGTTCGAGGTGTAGCCTTGCACTGCTTAAGTCGTTGATTGATCTCGCCCGTCTTGACGTTCAACAGCCTCTCAAACTCGGTGAATCTCCTCCTCATTTCTTCCTTCCTTCTCAAAACATTCACCAGCGCTGCCTTGTGTGCAATTGCTAGGGGGAGCAAGGATGTTTGCTTATCATGGGACAGCGCCGTGGCTGTGGATAGCGCCCTTGCTACTGCTGTTGTCCTCTTATTCCCCAGGCGTGCAACGAGGACCTTCTTCAACACGGCTGTAGAAAACAAGGTCAGCACTTCGACAAACTTGTCACCTTTGCACTCATCTAGCATGCTCTTTCTGAGTACAGATTCGCGACCCAATATGCCATTCTTCTTCAATTCGTTGAGACATCGGTAGAGGGCGGCGCGCAGGTTCAACGATTGGAGGGGCTCGAGGGGCGGGAAGAAGGGTTGGAGTTTCTACAGTATTTTTTAGTCATGCTCTTTGTGTGCTTATAGAGTGTATCCTACCTGGCCGGTCTCTTCGGGGTCCCAGATCTCGAACAACCGAAAGAGAGCCCATTCCACACCGCCAATCCTCTGTTTCTGGTCGGCATTCTTCGACGAGAAGGTCTGCACGGTGACGCCTGGCCAATCAGGGCGTAGATCCAGGTCTAGCAAGCGCAGGTTTGCTACGAACAGTTTGACATCGGACGGAGGTAGTGGGTTGATGAATTGGGTTGTTTTTGCGTTTGTTTTAACTGACAGGGTGCGAGAAAGGCCGCTCGTGGTTGTTCCAGCGGCGGCAGATGTGTTCGATGTAGTTCGAGACATTTGCGGACTATGGGGCAAGACATGGGCAAAGAACAGGGCGGGTCAGCGGATTGATACGCAAAGGGCGATCTGTATAGACTCGTGGTGTTGAGGCGCATTTGGCCAAAACAATGCTAGTACACATGGGGACTAGCGCTAAATAAACCGTGCGCTACTGACGTAGCGGCAAATCGTAGTAGTCAACCTTGAAACCCCACGGCGCGTCTTTCTCTGATAATCGTGTAGAGCGCGCTAGGCTCTTCCTCTTCCTTCTCTCGCAAACAAACTCACCTAGCAATCTCCTGCTAGATTCACGCGTTCCTTTGCATATATAACACATTCTTCACTCCCTCCACCGTAACTCAGAGCTCACAACACCTCTCTTTTACAATGACTGTCGACGAAGCCACCCAGACCAACAGCGTCCCCACCAAGAGCGACGAAGCCACTCAGACAAACGGGCTGCCTCCCAGGAAAGACCCCCAGGCGGGCCTACTCAACGAAGTGGACGCCTCCGACGATCGCTGGACGGTAGACAGTGGTATGTCCTGAAGACGGAGCGTTGTCCGTATGCGACACCTTCACTTTCCCTACATGTGCACCTCTAGTCTAGGTTATCACTAACGGTTTACAGTCGTTTCGACAATAACCCCCCGTTATGCCGAGAACACATCCTCCCCCGTCCCCTTCTTCCACCTCCTCGAGCGACTGAAGACCACCCCTCGAGCGGGTTGGTGTCGCTTTGGAATCAAGAATCCCGAGTCAATCTCCGACCACATGTACCGCATGAGCATCCTCACCATGATGGCTCCGAAGTCAATCTCCTCGAAGCTCAATATCCTCCGGTGCACGCAGATGGCGCTTATTCACGACATGGCCGAGGCTCTAGTCGGGGACATTACCCCAGTGGACAATGTTTCCAAAGCGGAGAAGAGCAGACGGGAATCTGAGACCATGGACTACATCTGCAAGAACCTGCTTGGAAAATACAATGGTGGGCTCAACGGTGAGGAAATTCGGGAATTATGGCAAGAGTACGAAGATAGCAAGACTCTAGAGAGCCACTTCGTTCATGACATCGACAAGATCGAGTTGATCCTGCAGATGGTGGAGTACGAGCGGGAACAGAAGGGCACCGTAGATCTAGGAGAGTTTACGTGGGTGACCAAGAAGATCCTATCACCAGAGGTCAGGGCATGGTCGGACCATGTTTTGTGGGAGCGCATGGAGCTGTGGCAGGGTCTCGAAAAGAAGCCATCCTGGTGGGACGATGATGTGACGCCGAAATAGAAGCCTGCACCCTTGTAGACGATGATTGGAGAGCTTAAGAGGCGGTCTCAGGGTATGGTTACTTCATGAACATATCTCCTGGGGTGGAACGAACTACGGCATCAGCGAGGCTTTAGATTCGGTGAGTCTATCGACTCACCAACTTTAGAATATCTCCATTATCAAATACCTCTGAAATGTCATCTAAGTTGATTTACTCCTTTTTTCTGTTACTTCAGCCCCGCAACGTTTCCTATGAACGTTCCTTGTCAGCTAATTTGGGGAGTGTTGTCGGATGACGGGGATTGTTCCTGCATACCTACTGTAGTGCGACCAATTACCCGGTCAGAAATCCCAATTACACCCAAGCAAAACAGATGAGACTAATTCGTCAAGTAGATTATTATAAATATACCTGGAAATACAACACTCTAAGTCGCGATCCAGCATGTCCTTGTCTAAGACATAAATCAACGAATACAATGCCAGTGACGCCCAGAACTCCCGGAATTTTGGTACGAACAGGATCGCCTCGCTTTCCCTGGTTCAATACGTTTTCTTGGCCCGGTGTCCAGACTGCTAGGAACCATCACTATATATCCTAGTATGTCAATTCTCAATATGTCGCTGTAAATAACGCTACATGGCACACCTCACAATGGATCGCGCGAGAAGTCCTTTCGTCTGACTATCGCAAGCACGCATCGAAGCGGAAGCCAACTCCGGTCCGGACCTCCAATCAAGGTTATATGGATGCATTTCAGCACAAACACCGGGTGAATAAACACAACTCACTAACATATGCAGGTTACGCCCGAGTCAGTGTTGATTTGACATAAAAAGATGGTTATACCTACAGTCCCATCAGTCGTTTATATATCACACCAATTCATTGCCTACGCCTCGACTCATTCTATTCAGACATAATGATGCTCTGCTCAGTACTCTTCACAGCAACAGCTCTTACTGGCCTCGCGTCCGCGCATCCCAAGCCCCATCAAGCAAAATGCGGCTCCTTCAAGGGAGACTTCACAGTTAAGCGATATCAACTATACCCCGAGAATGCAGACTTTGATTTCAACTCCTGCAAGCTGTACATAGGGTCCGTCACTCCGTCACCTCGAACCATTACTATTCTAACCCAACCCAGCCAACTCTGGAACGCCTCCCTCGGCATCTACGACCCCTATACTAACAAACACGAGACCGTCGAATTTGAAGGCATCAGCCACAATCCTGCCTTCCATATGGGCGCCGTAGGAGCCGACCGTAAAACCGGCCTCGTGTCTATCATTGCCGACGCGGCGAATGCATTCCCATCTGAAGGCCACGATATCTCTGGCACAAACTGGCTCTTGCAATTTGACCCCAAGACCAAAAACTTGGTCTACAAAATCAACCTCACCGAAACATCGCAGGCTAAATACGGTGGTTTCCAGGACGTCGAGCAAGACCCTGAAGGCAATGTATTTGTTGTTGGCACGTGGCCGAGCAGCATTACTAAGGTTAGCAAAGATGGGAAGGCTGTCACTCCATGGTATTTGCCGGAGAACATCGTGCCGACCGAAAAAGGCCTCGGGGGTATTGCGGCACTAGACTGGACACTTCTCGCCCAAGGTGACCGCCCAGGCATCTGGAAATTCGATCTACGCGCCCCAACTGGCACCCCTACTCAGGTCAAAATCATTGGCAACCACACTTTCGGCGCTAGCGACGCCATCTCCCTTCCCCCTAAATACGACGGCACGGTTCTATTAGTCGCCGAGGAGGGCGCGGGGTTCAGCGTTTTTGAGTCCAAGGATGCGAAGTGGGATAGCGCAGTCTTCAAAGGGTTTGTGGAGAATAAGAATACCGCGAATGGCACGAGTGTTACGGCGATTGTGCAAGTGGGGGAGGGGCTGTACGAGGTACTTGAGCCGTTTGGAGATGAGGGAGTGGCTGGGCCCGGGAGTGCCGGAGTGAGGGAAAGTTTTCTGTTTAGAGATGTGAGTCAAGAGGTAGAGGGATTGCTTCAGTAGGGATGGGAGAACGAGGGACGAGCTAAGGAGAGAGGTAGGGTGAATATGTGGGTACGGGATGTGGGGTGTGATATTGAAGGTCCAGTAGTATGATCTATCCTATCGAACCGGTATACAATTCTAGCACTAAGACGAGTATGTTTGGAGGTTGTATCAAATTTCTATTGACTTTGATTCATGGTAGTATACATGCCTCCTGTATCCTTCTCATTTCTCTCATGCGGGTGGTGGAAAGAATTTAGCCCCGTTGCAGAAGCACTTAATTATCCGGATATCGAATCCATCATCTTCCCCTTGAAATTGTTTCTTGCAGAATGGGTAGCTTGTGCATTGAACGTAATGAAGTAGAGCTACAAGAGAAGACTAAATACTACTCCCATGGCTTTATATTCACTCTTTTGATTACATCCAAGTGCTCCACTCCTTAATTTAGGTTTCAAAATCTTTACATTTCCTCTTTGTTCTATAGTATGCACCAGCCTTCCTTCAGTACCCGACCTTTTATTCTTAGTAAACAACTCAGGCCCGAGAAATACCCCATGCACGTGCCGTACGTTTTATTTTTGCTAGGCTCCAGCACATTTAGTTGCACGTCAATAATATGTAGAGTCAAGAGCAAGTATTCACTCTGTATAGACGTTTTGAAGAAAGGCAGATGTACCATCCAGCGCAAAGGAAATGATGGATACTTAGGCACAGGAACCACATACTGACCTTCTCCCAAGACTTTCAAAGTAGCATATGCCACATTCCTGTGTCAAATCTTAATGAACACACATCTCTATTTGATTTCCGACTCAAGGTATATAGTACAGAGTTAAGACACATGGTAAGGTTAATAGACATTTTTAAGAGCTGATTCGCTATTATCATGATTTGATGCTGCTTTTTAGGACAATGCTGGAAATGGCTACAACATCTTTCTCAGCACTTTGTCCGGTAGATAAACCATATATCGATTGTTGGAATCATTTTAGCCTAGGACTGCAGCACATATCTCATTATAAGTGCGATTTCAGAGACAGGAGAGCACACATGTCCCAGAGACTCTTCATGTTATAGTAGCAGGACACCAATCCATTCTAAATATCAGGTACACCTTTTAAATGAGCCCACGGCACACGACCTTGGAATCCAAGTTTTGCTCAGATCTCCAGATAGACGATGTCGAGATTGTTTTATAGAGGGCCAAGCTTATGAAACGCTTGC
Organism: Melanomma pulvis-pyrius CBS 109.77; assembly: GCA_010093585.1. NCBI lineage: Eukaryota > Fungi > Ascomycota > Dothideomycetes > Pleosporales > Melanommataceae > Melanomma > Melanomma pulvis-pyrius. The sequence continues at coordinate 44,717 of MU001825.1, forward strand.
AATCACTTTCGACAAAATCGAGTCCACGAGCTTATTTTTCTTTGGAGAGTGTCATGTTTATATTCATAGTTCTCGGAAGGAAGGAAGCTCTATTCTCCGTCATCTTTTGAGGTTGAACATGAGCGTGCTCATGAGATCTCAGCCCGCTATTTTCAGACTAGAAAAGGAAGACAATACGTCAGAACGGAATAGCGGATCGAGGAGCAGCCTTATATAACCCTCTTAGGATCTGGAAAAGCTTTAGAGGAGGTCTTGAGAAAGAAGAATGCTCGAGATTATAAGCCAAATAGTGCACCAATGCAATCGTGGATTTGAAATCCATCTCCTTCTTGGTTGGTACCTGAAGAGCATCACCACCCATCCTTCAAAGCCCAGATCTGTTTCAGAGAGAGTAAGTCCTATAGGCACCGGTCTATAGTGCTCTTCGAAAAGCCCGGCCGCGATTCCATGACAGGTATCTGATTCACTTTTAGAGAACACAACTCCAAGCCATATGGGTCGAGATATGGTGGGGTAATTATATTGGAGGCGATACAATGAAACAACAATTCATCTGATCGCTTCTCTTGTTCATAGATGGAGGGAGTCATCTCCTAGAAACAGTATTCCTCGCCATGATTCTCGCTCACAGTTTATCAAACACACCATGCAGTTTGGACTACGGAACTTCTAGTTCAGAACTCCAACTCATGCAAGATCTCAGTCTCCCTTCAAGCCACCCAAGACCATGGCACGTTCGCGATTGATTTTAAGCATAGGAAGATGAACAATTCGATAAGGGAAGAATTCTCTCATGTGACTGATAAAATTATGGGGTTGGAAGGAGCTGATGGACAGAGTGAAAGGTGGCAATGGGAGATGGTGATGCTCATATATTTCCCTGGGCATGTGGCGTTGAATACAACTAATGTCGAATGATTATCACCGTCGAGGTGGAATTGAAACTAATTCGAAAAGGGGGTAGAGTGTTGGAGTCTAACAACACTGGTACTAAGGCAACATGTACATACGTACATCAAGCAAAGATAGAACATCAACGACCATATCAAGAAAATTTGTTAAAAGAGCAGAGCAGGTTCTTGTAATTACATCTAATCTAAAGAAAGCATACAAAATGAGCGCCTGTATACGTGTTCACGCCACCAACCATCCTCGAACCCCGACCGAGTCACCGGGCTTCACATCGCCGGTCAAGCCGGGTTCCTGATTAAGGCACAAGGCCACAGACACCGGAGACTCGTTGGCTCTCACCGTTCCCGGTTCCTAGCTGCAGCTATGTTGCCGAACTCTCAAAACGCAGAGGCGCCGCGAGGGTGACCTGACACTCTGAATCGCCGGTCAAGCCGGGTTCCCAGTTAAGGCACAAGGCCACAGGAATCAGGGCCCACGCGGAGCGCGAGTGAGGCCGGCGGTGGCGACAGCCAGGTCGGATTGGAACAACGGCAAAAAGCAGAAAAACAGAAGAGAAGAGAAGGCGATGATAAGAACCTGGTCTAAAGAGAGTTAGTGATGAAGATGAATGGGGGAGAGAAGAGAAACTCACGCTCAAGTCTACTCTAGCAGGATTTGCTGAGGTGTCGCGTCGGTATGTCGCGCTAATGTGTCGGATGGTTGAGGTGAATTGGCGGATGAAGTAGGCCAAGAGGTGTCGAGATGGCGTTGGTGAGCTTGGCATCGGTGAAGTTGCCGAGAAGAGGTGAATGTATGCAGCGAAGGCCATGATAGATCGGCTCGTCTCGCGCATTGGTGTAGCTTTATACTCTCAGTCAGTCAAGCACACAAGAAACAAAAGGCCAGAAACTTACTTAAGAAGACACTGCTGTCGAGCCACCATTGGCGGCAGTCGTGGCACTTAGTGAGGTGACGACTCTGGGTATGGAAATCTGACTACAGTCAACAACAAGCGGAGGGGAAGACTGGATGCATACTTGTTGTTGAATATCGACAACAGTGAGTCTGGATGCTGTCAGCAATAAGTGAAGCAAGTGAGTGGCAGAAGATACTTGGTATTGTCACAGTGACCAACCATGCTGGTCAAGGTGGATGAAGTGGATGAGATGGATGAGGTGAAGGAGATTGATATTGAATCATTGTATAAGAAGAGCTGGGACGAGGCATGAACAGGTCCGAATCTTGGAGTGAGGTGAGAGGAGGGAAGTTGAAATTTCGGGTTGGAGGAAATCTTTATATACCCTCCCTCCGCACGCTAGTGGCCTCGCTTAAACTAGAACTTGGCGCTAAATCTCCTTGCTAGAGGTCGCGGACCGGGCCGCCGTCTGGGGAGTTGCAGAGGGTGGACAGAGCCTCATACAATTTGTGAGAGCTCGGGTCCCGCAGCCGTAAGAGTTGAGACCCGGAGTAGACCCGGAGAAGAGCCGGTTGCAGCTGAATAGCGCTGCTGCCTGGAGCTAGTTCGGGAAAGGCTTGGAGTAAGAGTCACACGCCGGGAGAAGTGAGAGAGAGAAGTCTTGGCACTGGCCTGATAGGGAAGCGAAAGAAGGCGAAAGAAGGCGAAAGAGCTTAGAAAACCTGGGAGACCTTGAGATAGTTGAGCCGCTTTAGCAATGGAGCCATTGTAGAAACACCTTCACTACGTACTGATGTCCCTAATAGTCATTAGAGCTCCAAAAGTACGCAAGGCATCGAAATTATGACTAGAGAAATATAGTACACAAGACAACCTCAAGACCAATCCCCATACGAGATCCAGGCACCTCTAAACCTCACCCCAAAGAGTCCATTAGAAGTGAAATTCCCTCAGTCCCTACCGCCTCTCCTCAACTCTCCCTCTCCTCCCAACTACCCACTACAGAAACGCCACAACAGCCACCACCAATCCCCCAGCAGCTCCTAAAACCCCACCATTATGCTTCACTGCTGCGCCAGTAAACTCCGCCACACTAGCCGTAGCATAATACGCGCCTGTTCCTGTAGCGCTCGGTGTCTTCGTCTTGGTCCACGAGCCCGTAGGATAGACAGGCCCACCCTCACTCTTCGTATACACCGGATAACGTTCACTCTCGGTATGATACGCCTCCTCAGAGACATGTGCATGGGGAGTAGGCGTCACATACGGGATAGCTGGGTACTCGGTGTACGAGTCCACGTCTGAAGTGATACATTTGGTCTCGGTAAACGTATGAGCCTCGCACGTTTTGCACGGATAAACGACTGGTGGCGGGATATATGTCGGTACAACATCTATGTATGAAGTGCTCGTCACAGTGACAAAATCCGTGGAGGTATACGTGACGTGATCAGAGCTCATGGCGCAGACATAGCAGGGCAGTGCCGATGTCGAGACGTCGTAGATCGGGCGTTCCTTTGTGGAGCACGGTATGTATGTAGACAAGGAGTAGGTCACTTCGACTATGATTTCTACGCCGATGATTTTGGGGCCGGTGGGGCAGGCCGGAGTAACGTACGGGGGTGGGGTATAGGATGGGTAGCTGCCGGGATAGGAGTAGGTTGGTGTGGCGCTGGAGTTGCCGTAGGGTACGGAGTATCCGTATCCACCGGATGCAGAGGGGTAGGAAGTCGGTGGGTGAGTGGATCCAGTGCCAGTGGGACCACCTGGGGTAGTGGTGTTGCTGGGATAGCATGTGCCGTCGCCCTTGGGCAGGCCGCTCTCACACTTGCAGCTCAATGAACAACCATCGCCGTTGAGGAGATTGTGGTCGTCGCATTCTTCTCCAAACTTCTCGTCCCAGACTCCGTCGCCGCATTTGGCGGGCGTAGCACCGCGAGAGATGATATACGGCAAGCCTCGTGTTCCATCACCGAAGGTCTGCGAGCCGACGCCGAGGATGTCTTGAGCAATGGCTAGGGCCTGGAAGCCGTTCGTACCGACAGAAGGATAGGAGGCAAAGGCTTCGTGAACGCTGCAGCTCCATCCGGAGAGAGATTCGTCATCTAAGGAGTCCATGGCGGTTGATTCGGCTACGAGATGGACTTTGTTGTAGCAATCCAAGTTTCCCCGGACTGTGAAGTCGCCAAACCAAGAGAGCTAAAATGAATGGTTAGCTCTAGATAGGTCTGTCTTGAATGATCTGGGGTATTTACAGCTTCCACCTTGGCACTCTCCTCACTCTCGTAATAGCAAGACAGCGCATAGTACAACCCAGTCTGGGGAACACCCGCCGGTGTCGTTCCAGCAGCGGCGAACTTGATCGAATTATCTATGAGCGTCTTGGCCTTGCCCTGGCCGAAGTGGAAGGACGGATCGGTGCCTAGACAATCAGCTCACATCCTCAAGTGCTTGAAACATAACAACCATACCGATCAAGATGATGTTGCCTGTGATAGCAGGGGACCAAACGTCCTTTGAATCCTCCAAGAATTTGACTGAGCTAACACTCCCACACCTGGGATCAGGAATGACAAGAGCCTTGAACTTGGCAAAGTCCGCGGTGGTCATGGCAGCCCATTCGGCCTCGGTCACAGTCTTGGTTGAGATTCCTAGGGCAACAGCTTCGTCGTATTCTTTGTACTGGAAGCCTTCGAGAAATAGCAGGTCTTGGGCTATGGCCGAGGCGGCGAGACTAGCTAGGAGAGGGAAATGAGAGAACTTCATGATGACAGTGGTGGATGGTTATTATTAGATTAACGAAAAGTTGTCCTCGAAAGGCAGGGAAAGAGTGACAGGAGGAGTATGAAAAAAAAAGAACGAGTGTGAGTTGCTGAGGTGGAAAATAAAAAGAATGGATGATTTAGAGGATATATAGACAGGAGCTCAACAACAGTGTTGTTCTTGGCTGGACGGACATAGCCACAGTCACAAAAGTCCACATCCTAGAATGATGACAGTGGAGATTTGCCCATAGAGAGACCCGCAGACAGACTACACATGGCGGTATGCTGTACAGCATTAGCTCTTTGATGTCCGATAGTGTGGTCGGCTGAGGATGGTGGTTCGTGGACCAGTCTCGTATGTTTCTCCACTATACGTTCTTGGCAGGGGAAGCTCTTCAGCCACTGTTTAGAGTTAGCGAGATTAGGAGCAAGATGATTAGTTTTGGTCCCGATGCTTGGTTGTTGTGGTGTCGGTACTTTCCGCAGTGTTTTCAGCTCTAGCTCAGCCTTACTGCCTGCAGGTGTATACGACCGGGAAATCACCGACTCCGATCATCTTTTTATAGTTGGCTGGAAAGCTGAATGAAGATACTTTGCGAGAGAGTGAGACCTGGTACTGCTCATTCCTGTTCCTGTCTGCAGTTAGGCAGAGGAGGATGAGCGCATAAGACTACTTGGCAGGCACAAGAGGGTTTAGCAGAATAAAGCTGATGCTCTTCTCCTCATTCGGAAGTGAATTATCCCATTTAAATTTCTATCATAGGCGACAACGTGTAGTAAGATTGGATGCAAGTTTTTTTGTACAATCGGTGGAACTGTGGACGTTCGTGTCACTCAGCCGCAGCAGCCCACGTTCTAGGCGGCGTGAAGCTGGTGACGCAGAACAAGCCAACCAAAGGCAGGTCGGGCAAGATATTCCCCATGCTTACTTTCGCATTTGAATGTCCCCGGAAAATGTGGAAAATGCCGTGACTAAAGAGATGGGAGGGAGATGTTACAACTTTAACGAAGGCGAATTTGGAGAATGAGATTGGTTTGAGAGGAACAAAAATAGACTGAGAATTAAGATGAAGCACAGCTACTGTGTGTCTCCTCTGTTGGCTGCCTCTGTCGTATCGTAGCTTTCCTTGCTGATGAGTAGAAAGAAAGAAGAGGTCAAAATGCTAGTGTACTGTGTATCGTTGCCTAAATACACGGAAATCGATTTATTGGAGGCGTCTTTACTATTAGCCATCTGGAGCGTGTTTCTATGTCACCATAGCCATAACTAGCCTAAAAACCCATGATATCTTGATGAGGCTTCAAGGCTGTTGTCGCGTCGTTGAGGTCTCCCTTTTTCAGAAAGAGAGATGAGTGAAGTGGTCATACCGACGCATCTGGACATTATTGGTCAACTTCCAAATATGATGAATAAGTGAGCATTTGGTCTATCCTTTGTAAGAGATTGGAGTAAAGGCAATTGATAGATCCTGAGGGAGGGGGGAAAGCGTCGACAGAGGCACAGACCATACTCTCTTGGCGCAACTCAACACCAAAAAGATTCGGAGCTAACTCCATCCATCACCGAGCTCGAACCTCCAACTCGCGACAATATAAATTCTCCCAAACATTCACCCTTCCTCTTCATACACCCACGCAATCATGGCCTCCCAAGCTGAGCTCGACGACCCCCTCTACAATCTCCGTCTCGCAATCACAACCTCGCACCCGCCTATCCTCGCCACGGACCCAGACCCAACGAGCGCCGCGCAAACCGTCACCGACCTCTCAGTCGCAACCCACATATCTTTCAATATCGAGACGCACCACAAAACCTTCCCTTTGGTAGCTTCCACACGCTTCGCGCCCGACGATGCGCCCGTCTCGCTGCGCAGCATCTACTTCGCGTGGCAGAACAAAGACTCCTCGCACCCGGAGTACATCGCGGCGGTTCAGCACCTCAATGAAGAACTCCCCTCAGGGGCCGGGGGGTCGGTGCAGAGTCTCTCGTTCGCGCTACGCATCGAGTTGATAGCGTGGCTGAACGGGGAGACGGAGAGCAGCGAGAGTATTGCGGCGCTGGATGGGGCTGCTGCGAGCGCCGCGGCGGAGGCCAGCGCTGCGATTGCGAGCGGGAAGGGCGGTGTACCCGTGCTAAAGCCGAGTGCGGGTGGGCAGAAGATGATGGATGCGCGGTTGCTGCAGATTTACGATGGGGAGAGGAAGATGGGGGATCATAATAGCGTGTTGAGGGGGACAAAGCCTATGGTGCGTACTCAGCTTCTCTTCCTCCAAACCCAACCCAACTCAACTCATAAAAGTTTCGGTACTGATGAATCATTATAGGACTTCTCCTCCTACCGCAAAATCGCCTCGACCTTCCTACGTTCGCGCCCCACCCCCAGCATCCCTACAGCACCCTCGCACTCCCACGCAACACCCCTCGTCTCGAACCTCCAGAAGAAGCCCGCCCGCCGCCTCGAACCCATCATCCTCCTCTCCCCCTCGGCCTCGTCCCTCCTTCGCATGTCGAACATCAAATCCTTCCTAGACACGGGCGTCTTCATCCCGCCCAACACGGCCGACACCACATCCTCCAACCTCCTGCACCTGAACCGCAAGATTCCGTCCATCTCCAATCACGACATACGCTTCATCCTCGTCGACTCGACCTCCAACTTCAAGCCCCCGTACTGGGCGCGCGTCGTCGCCATCTTCACGACGGGCCAGACGTGGCAGTTCAAGAGCTACAAGTATCCGAATCCCTCGGAGCTCTTCAGCCACTATCCCGGTATCTATGTCGGGTGGCAGGGCGAGGAGCCGCCGGAGCAGGTCGAAGCGCTGGGCAGGGGCGTGTTGTCCGTCAAGGTGGATAAGTGGACCGGCAGCGAGAAGGGCAGGTGGAGGGACCGAGAGGTTGTGGAGACTATCTGGGCGCGGATTGAGGAGGGGATGCGGAGAGGGGGTTGGAGCAGGGACGGGCCGGGCATGGCGGGGACTGTGCCTGGACGATAGACGAGAGGGGACGAGAAAAGAGCGAAAGCGAGGGACGCGGTATGGATCTGGAGTCCGGAGTCCTTTTCTGCAGGTTTGGGAGATTGGGTTAAACTTGCTTGCATAGGTAGCGCGGGTATACCTTTTTTCTCCCCCTCTTTCATATCTAAAATCCTGGCGTTCTGCAAAGTACTAGATGCAGATATCCAATCAACACCATCAACCTACTGAACATGCTTATCAAATGCCCACGCGTGGATCACAACATAGTCAGGAAGTTGTGTAGTGCTATGGAGGTCAGCCTTGACATAACGCTGAAGCCATTCATGTGTCCTATCATCGTATTCGTAGCATCATCACCCTATGCATCGCAGAGCAGCAGACACCTCGCCCTTTCTCAAGGGGCTACCCAAAAATTCCCGTACAACAAAGAGAACAGAAATCGAGATCAACAAAAAATCGAAAAACACCGCCCAATTAGTAAGTGAGATAAGCTTTTCCATCGCACTCCGAATCCCATTCATCAATCCGTAGGTCTACCACTCTAGTGGCTCTTTGAGTACCTCACCACGATTTGTTTTCGGAACAGCTGCCGCCTCGACCTTTACAGGGCCCTTGCCATGTCGTGCTAGATAGCCACTACCATCTAACCACGGCCACTCTCTCGTCCGCCTCGCCTCATGCTTCTCGATCTTGTCCACACTACCCATGGTCAGACCAATATCATCCAATCCGTTGATCAGACAATGTTTTCTGAATTCTTCCACTTCGAACTTGGCTAGCTCCTGGCCGTCCGCGTTCCGGATAACTTGGTTGACAAGGTCTACTTCAATCTCCTTGCCTTCACGCGCGTCGGCGGCGATCTTCTCGAGGGCGGCTTGATCTGGGATCTGAATGGGCAGCATGCCGTTTTTGAACGTGTTGTTGAAGAAGATGTCACCGTAGGATGGGGCAATGATGCATTTTATGCCGAAATCGAGAAGGGCCCAGGGCGCGTGCTCGCGACTTGAACCGCAGCCGAAGTTCGGGCCAGTACAGACAAGGATCTTTGAGGAGCGGTAGGGGGATTGATTGAGGACGAAGTCGGGGTTTTCTTTGTCGCTGCCAGCCTCGAAGCGCCAGGCGTGGAAGAGGGCGGAACCAAGGCCGGACCGTTTGATGGTTTTGAGGAACTGCTTGGGAATGATGGCGTCGGTATCGATATTGGCGATGTCCATAGGTGCAGCGTATCCGCGGAGAGTCTCGAACTTGGCCATGGCAGCAGGGGCGGTTGAGGGTATGGCACCAGAGGGATGCGAAACTGGATCGACAGGGGCATCGGCGATACGCTCGAGATCCTCATCGCTGCTGATGTCTTCCACATGGGCGTCCAGCTCAATCTTTGGTGACCCTTTGGCAGCAGACGCGTTAGGAGGAGCAAGCTTGCGGACGTCAGCGAGGTTTCCTACAATGGCGGCAGCAGCAGCCATGACTGGGGACATGAGATGTGTTCGGCCACCGGCACCCTGTCGGCCTTCGAAATTCCGGTTTGATGTGCTAGCACAGCGCTCGCCGGGGGAGAGGATATCGGGGTTCATGCCAAGACACATCGAGCAACCGGCTTCTCTCCACTCGAAGCCTGCATCGGAGAAAATCTTGTCGAGACCTTCCGCTTCCGCTTGTCGCTTCACGAGTCCAGACCCGGGGACAATCATGGCACGCTTGATGTTTGAGGCAACCTTCTTTCCGTTGACGACACGAGCGGCGGCCCGTAGATCCTCGATACGTGCGTTTGTGCAGGACCCAATGAATACTTTATCGAGCACGATCTCTTGCATGGGCGTTCCGGCAGTAAGCCCCATGTACTTGAGAGCACGTCTGCAGGCGTCCTTCTTCGTCTCATCTTGGAAGTCATCGGGCCCTGGAACGACGCCGGTGATGGGAACTACATCCTGGGGTGAGGTTCCCCAGGAGACGGTAGGCGCAATGTCCTTGCTGTCGACAAAGACCTCAATGTCGAACTTGGCATCCTCGTCCGACTTTAGGCCGAGCCAGTAGTTGACTGCCTTCTTCCACTCTGGGCTGTCGACCTTGGGGGCGAGCGGCCGTCCCTTGAGGTAGTCGATGGTGGTCTGGTCTGGTGCGACCATCCCCGCTCTTGCGCCTCCCTCGATGGCCATGTTGCAGATGGACATGCGGGCTTCCATGCTCAGACCCCGGATGGCGGAACCGCAGAACTCAATGACGGCGCCAGTGCCTCCAGCGGTTCCGATGATGCCAATGACGTGGAGAATAATGTCCTTGCTGCTGACTCCGGGCAGAAGCTCTCCGTCGACCTGGACTTTCATGTTTTTGCTGCGGCGGGTGATGATTGTCTGGGTCGCGAGGACGTGCTCAACCTCGCTCGTGCCAATGCCAAAGGCCAGAGCACCGAAGGCGCCATGTGTAGACGTGTGGCTGTCGCCGCAGACGACGGTGGTGCCGGGAAGAGTGAAGCCCTGCTCGGGGCCGATGATGTGCACGATGCCCTGTCGCTTGTCGTCGAGGCCAAAGTATGTGAGGTCAAAGGCCTTGACGTTGTCCTCGAGCGTGACGCACTGTATCCGCGAGTCGACCTCGTCGATGAACTTGTCGGTGGTGGTCAGGGTTTTCCGCGAGGACGTGGGGATGTTCTGGTCGCGTGTCAGTGCTTGTCAAGATAGCCGACAGAGCGGTCGTCTCGGGAACGTACGTGATCAACGGTAGCCAGGGTGCAGTCGGGCCTGCGCACCCGGCGCGATGCATTGCGAAGTCCCTCGAAAGCTTGCTGTGGGCTGTGTGAGCGGCCAGGGGTCATGGTACGGGATGGGAGTGCTTCTTACGGGTGATGTCACCTCGTGGACGAGATGTCGGTCTGCACGGGGGTCAGCAACGAAGAAGAGGAAGGAGACACAGACGCAGACGCAGACGCACCGATATACAGCAGGACCGTGCCATCCTCCTTCTCCTCGACGATGTGGTCCAGGAAGACCTTGTCGTACAAGGTCTGCGGCGGTTTCACAGCAGACGGCATGGCGTCGCTTGGGGGGGTTGCAGTGGCACGAAGGGGCCAATTGAGGGGATAGAGGGGGATTTCGCAAAGAGGCACGCAGGATACAACGGCACGGTAGCAAGAAGGGAGGCCGGGAGGGCGAGTATGAGGGCTCAAAGGAGGCGTTGGTGGAACTCAAATAGCTGAGAGCAAAGGGAGGAACAAAAGCTCGATGCCGACTTCGGAGACGCGGGCGGTCCTGGGCTGCGAATCAAGCTGGGCCTGATGACTTCGCCGCCTCGGCTAGCGGCGCATGAGGCAAGCTGCGAGCTGGTGTGGCGAGATGTGTCTATGTGGTATCATGCATTATCGCACAGAAGAAGGGCGCCTGTGCCGTGCCGGGAGCTGCTGGGTATTGCGCGGATGACGTTCACTTCTGGGGTGACAGTTGCCCCGCGCTGCCCCGCGCCGCACCGTCGCACCGTCGCGCCTTCGTGCATCCATCACGTACGCAGGCCTTGCCCGTCAGAAAGGCTCCGGAGAGAGACCAGAGGAATGTCTTCATCCTACGGTGTAGTTGGCTGGGTATGTGTTGATGAGCTGCAGAGGCTCCGGGGCGTCTGGCAGCGACGGTGCAGCCCGCAGCCCGTCGGCCTGTTGCAGCCCTCGCGATGCCGCGTAGTCAGCACAACATCATCAAACCCCCGATTGGCCCCGTCCAGAACACGCAACATCGGCACTTCACATCGCTGCCGGCCGATCCCGTGTCCCGTGTCCCGTGACTCGTCCCGCCCATCTCCTCTCCCAACAGCCCTTCCCAGTCTACCAGTTGTCCGCCGTGAAGACGAGCAACGCCATGCGATGTCGAACAAACAGCCCCAGCAGGCCAACCGCCGTCTGGAACCCCAGCAGCCCCAGCGCCAGCCGGTCCTCGCGCATGGGCCCAAACCACACCAGCCACAGGTTGAGAATAGTAAAGTTCGACGACGATACCACCTGCCCCTTCTCATCGGTCTCGACATCGAGCAGCCGAAGTCGGTGCAGCAGCTTCAGGCTCGCCGCTATCGGGAGAGACAGCGGTTTCTTAAACTCGACGCGCGACGCCTCTAGTAAGCCCGTCCGTGCATTGAAGTGCGGGAGCCGATGTCGGGGGCAGGGCACGAGTTTAAACAACTGCGGCGCCGAGTATACAAAGTTGAACCCCTGGGGCAGCAGGAGTAGGATTAGCGTCTTGCTGAAGTGCCCGAGGATGCCGTCGACGGCGAAGACCATGCCTGCAAAGTAGCAGTACGTGTCGCCCACGAACACTCTGGCCGGGTACCAGTTGTGCATGAGGAGGGCGAGTGACACTCCAATGAACGGCAGCAAGAGATATAACGAAAACAGGTGCGAGTCCGTTGCCGGATGCGGGTAAGGCGCGAATGGCGATAGATATAGGATGTCGTTGAGCACAATAAGCACCGCAATGACCAGCGATTGGGCGACTTCGATGCCATTGATGCCTGCGAGGATGTTGATGCTGTTTGAGGAGAAGATGGACAGCAGGGCCATGTAGGCGTAGTACAGCCAGCCAAGATCAAACAGCTCGCCTAGATAGGGCCTCAGAGGCTTCGGAACGACCATCTGGGTCACACCAAAGTCCACAAAGTAGACTATGAGCATGGGGATGGCTGCAACGGCCGGGATGAGCACCTTGTGCCGCCACCGGATGTCGAACATGTCATCGCCAATGCCAAGCAGCACGATGGACTGGAGCGAGAGAATGGCGGACAGGTACGACGCAAGCTGGTAGGCCATTAGTGGAAGCCTGTGTCGACCAGGGGGAGCGCACCTTGTTGTGAGGGAATCTATGCAGCAGCCTGCCCGTCTCCACCTCTTCCAGCTCTTTCATGACATCGCGATTCCCGCCGCCCGAGGTCGCAGCCACAATGTCTTTGTAGAAGGGCCACGGAATAAATATGACTAGAATGAAGAGATATACGAGGGCAGCAACGGCGCCCATGGTCTCGGGGCTGCGTCATGTGAGCAACGAGTGACTGATAGGATGACTTGCATACATTTCCGTCTTCTTGAGCTTGCATAGGTCCCTGCCCTTGAACCCGCGCTGCATAAAGGCATTCCCCAGCCATCGCACCAGAGCATAGCAGATGGAAAAGGCGAGGCCGCTAAAGGCAATCGAGGCGATCAGTGGCTCGCCATCGCCATGGAAGGTGTTGGCCAAGATTCCGAAGCACGCCAGAGACAGCGAGAGAAGGGAGTAAACCTCCGTCTGGCCCAGCGTGGCCGACATGCTGGAGCGCGAACAAGAAAAGAAAAGAAATAATTGCAGTGAAAGAGCGAGCGTGCGCGTTGTTTTGGCGCACGGCGACCTGGGTAAGGAAAGGTGTTCGCAACGTAAGCGGCCGGCCAGCCAACCTCTAACCCGAAACGACGAAGAGCATTGGCAGCAAGATGGATCCCAACACACAGCTCGAGAGAGGGAGATCGCATCCGCAGGACCCCATTCAGCTGAGCCTCGACGCCGTCACTCGCCGTCTCGTGCGTCCGGGCTTTCTCCACAACCTCACGCCGTCGAGATTGCCCTCGCAGGCCGCCTCCGACTCGTCCTTGTCCCCTGGCGTCGAAGCCCCACTCTCCTCTGAAGCACGGGACTCGCACCATCGCCATTCTCATCTCAACCTCGCCGTCTCTTCCAGCGATGAGCCCGACCAGGTAGACCTCGTTTCTCCGCTGCTGACGGAGCCGTGTGCCGACGGCAAGGCTCAGGGCGTGGACCAGCGCGTCGTGGAGCACCTCGAATCCCACTTTGTTGGAGCCCGCCGGGCGTACGCAAACATGACTTCGGAACGCAACTTCCAGCCATTTTCCCACGGCCATCAGGATCTGGTTCTTGCTGTTGATTTCAATTATTTCGGCACCCGCATGGTCACAGCAAGCTCCGATCATCGTCTCAAGGTGTGGGACAAGAAAGACGATTCCTGGACTCTGGTGGAGAACTGGAAGGCTCACGATGCAGAGATTGTCGATGTGAGTACCACCGCGTTGTTATCTAATCACCCACCCCGGCTTGTGCATCCTCCACCTGCCACGCTCAGCTTCCTCTTATAGCTACTCTAATATGTGCCAGGTCAAATGGAATGGCCCGTTTATGGGCGAAGTCATTGGCAGCGTTGGCGAAGACGGTCGCTGCAAGCTCTGGCAAGAGGACGTGACAGAGGTGCCCATGTCGAGCAGCCGCTTCAAGTTGATCACCAACCTTGCATCGCAGACAAACGCGCCGTTCATGTCTCTGGACTTCAAGAACATTATGCAAGAAACCTGGCTTGCTTTGATTACGCGAGACGGCCTTTTGACCATCTTCGAGCCGTCGGATCAGAGTAGCCTCAATGAATGGTCCCTTCTAGCGGAGCATTGGGTTTGCGGTGACAATCCGCCAGAGCGCCAGGAAGAAGTGGGCTTCAAAGTCGTCTTCCATAAAGAGAAGCTGCCATGTTACACGGCCATCATGGCTGGTCTGGACCGCAAGTCGCTCTCGCTCGCTGTGGCAGCCATGCGAGATGTCATCATATTCCGCAGTGATAAAGCCAAGGTTTTCTACCGCGTAGCAAGGCTGAAAGGCGCTCGACAAATCATTCGCGATCTCGCCTGGGCGAACGGCGCTATGAGAGGCTACGATATCCTTGCCACTGCAAGCAAGGACGGTGCTATCCGCATTTACGAGTTGTCAACTCCACGCTCTGATAAATCTTCGACCACGGGAACGTCTTCAACTTCGACAGCCACAGACCCAGTTTCTTCCCCACAGCCACCAGGGAGGCCACGCAGGAATGCTCCATCGGGAATCGGCGCTGGATTAGCTGGCACTGCTTCGAGGATAACTGACCAGTCTTATGATATTGAGCAGCACCCTGGCCGTATTAGGCAAGTCGCGAAGTTGGTGGACGAGCTCACCAACCATCATGGCGCGGTCTGGCGAGTCACCTTTTCCCAGATGGGTAAGTTCATGTCACTCCATAACATTTCGAAAGACTGACATGGCCAGGTGATCTTCTAGTCTCTACCGGAGACGATGCATCGATCCGTACCTGGAAAAAGGCCGTCAATGGCCATTGGGCCGAGTATTCTGAGATCGAAACGGCACGCGATCACTAGCTTTAAGCGCATTTAGGGGGACATTTTCACCAGCAGGCGTTTTGGATAGTCTCGATGCTGGGGCGGCTTTCTTTGGTTGGAGTTTAGGTTGATGGGGGCACTCTGATTTCCACCTGGCGTCGAAATCACACTGCATTGAAGATACCCTCCGAGCAATTCCTCGATATGGTAACATGTAATCATGTAGTCGCCTATTTGCAGAACACTTTCAAGGAAGGAACAGTTATAGATTTGCAGCTCGATTTTGCGCATCTTTTAGAAACATCTGCTAATAATCCACAGATGTTGATAAGAGGTTTGGTGATTTGCTATCGGCGTACTCTTCCTCGTGTGACGTGTGACATGCTCAGGTGCTCTCAAATTCCTCAGTCTCCCTGCCAGCCACACAGCATTCCAACCCTCCTCCCCAAAACCGATATATGTTAACTTGTTTTTTGCTTTGTCTATCCGCAAACATACACATCTGGAGCTCCGTGACGACATCATCGTCGTGGTCGGGGCTCCCTATTCACCCTCCTCATGGAATCAAGTCCTACGTTTCCCTCAAACAAGAGACACGCAATGCATTTCCGTCGTCAGTCACCCACTAACGATTTCATCACCGCCCGTTTCCCCAATCCTAAGGTTGGGCATCTGTCTCCAAGCAACGTCTCCATTTCAACCTACCACACGCCGGAGACAATCGAAGAAGCGCTCGCTTTATCTTCAGCACTACCACAGCCAGTGCAACACCATGCGAAGAATGCCTCGCAATCCCGACAGCCTCTTCAGCGCTCGCAGTCCTCGAACTGGTGGATGGAGATCCGTAAAAGCCCAACCCCCAAGCAAGAGCCACAGAGCCGGAAAACCAACCATGCCACCATCATAACAGATGCAACCGAGACCCAGCCAGCATTCGAGAGCGACCGCTTCGCAATTCAGATGCCCACGACCCGCGAGCCCATCCTCGATCCGCCCGTCTTCCGCGCAAAGCTGCCTTCGCCATCGAGAGCCCAGGTTGAAGCGTACCAAACCTACAAGAAGAAAGCCCAACAAGTACGGGAAACAAACCACAAGGACGGCGTACGAGTGCCCTCGAAGATTATCTCGTATGACTACGCAAACAATACGTATGCGGGATATACTCAACCGATGGAGCTAGACGTCAGTCCTCCCAACAGCCCTCCGAAATTCACGCCTGCTGGTGCGTTTCCCATCAGTCCTCCAATTCCACAGCACACATGGGGCGCTCAGCCCAAACATCATCACATCCAAGGCCCCCGCTCCATGAGCGACTCCACCCACCTCAATATCGCGAGCAAGCCCGTCGAAGTCGGAAACATGCGCTCCCATGACCGACGCGTGTACCACCGCGGTGACGCCTCGTCTGGAGCAGCTTCCCACTTCACCACGCCGTCCCTAGAGAAAGACAAAATCAAAGTCCGCCTCAAACCCCCTACGGCTACTAGAACCAGAGAAGACAGCCCACAGAAAGAATCCTGGTGGACCCTGTACAATCGCTCGCCGCAGTCATCCACAGATGGCTCGAGGAGTCCAAGTCCAACAAAGTTGAGCTTTAAGCACACGACGGTGCCTGTGATAGCGGATGCCGTGTTCGGTCATGGGGGTCAAGGCATCAGCGGGACATCAGCAGCAGCGAAGCCAAAAGACAAAGCCGCCAATACGACAGCAGCGAGCGGGAACGGGAGCGGTAAAGCGACGCCGAAGCACGCGCAGACGAGCCGATGGGCATGGCTCCGGCCTGCAGGCCCTCGCGTCGCCAAACCCACTCACACGCACGTCCCTGCAAAGGCTACCACGTACGTAGACCCGTTTGTGCAGCATGCGACGCCCGCTCCTACCCACCCCAACACGCCCGTCTCCTCGCGGCCCAACTCCCCCCGAAAGCTCGCCCCCCGCCACGCGCCTCAGGGGCCCCCGCCGTCCAAGCCCAAGGGCAAATTCGAAACGGGCTTTGCCCAGGTGACTACCTTGACCAGTCTGGTTATTAGAGTGTGTTTGATTGTCTACGTGTTGGTCGGGTTGTACTTTCTGCTCGATGCGGTTCGAGAGGCGGTTCATACGTTGGGGGCCCCGTTTAGATTGTTGAAGGGCGTCGGGAGATGTGCTTGGGGAGGGGTGGTGTGGTTGGGTAGGTGGTTGGCGTGGGCATGGGAGAGGTGGGGAGTTAAGATTGTGGCAAGGGGGGGATGGAGGGGGCGGTGGTGGTAGAGAGTGGGCATCATAGTGGAGGATGGGCATAGTAGGTAGACGGCGGATGGTGTGCTTGGGGTTTTGTGATATTTCGGCGGACTGTTTGATGGAGGAACTAATTAGAGCACTGTTGGTCGGAAGCGTCTCTCATGGTGTGTAATTTTCACAGCACTAGAGTAATAGAGTAGTGTAGAAGGATGATGTCACTGATTAATCACTTGTAACGGACGGAATTCTTAAACTTCTGCATCAGAAAATTTCAAGTTCGAGGGAAATAGTGTTCTTTACTATCCAGTTTTTCGTGTCTTCTTGATATGTGGTGGTGCAGCGAATTGCGAATTGCTTACTATTGATTGATTCTGGCGTTGAGATGATAAAACCTATGATATGAATACGCGGGGCTCAGAATCCCTTTGTCTCCTTAGAGCTGGTATTCCGCGATGGCCGACGCTTCCTGATGCCAGCGAGCTCGAGGCCGAGCTTTGCCTTCTCATGCATCATCATGGTCTCATATACTGTGTGACTAAAGCTGGCATTTCTCAAAAGCCCGAAGATGAAATTTGGAGTAGGAAAGAAGCACGTGGAGAAGAAGCTATTGAAATATGTGACAGGACATGCTAAACTATTTCGCGCGATGGCAGATTCAGCGGCAACCTTAAAACGGGGGTTTGAAACTCTCCCAAATACGACAGTACATAGCAGGCCTTAGATAATACTCCTGCACTCCTGGGAAAAAGTTCTATACAGAGCATATGCAAGTTTGCCTCGCGTTCTTGCATTGTGAAATAATCAGTTTGGGCCGATTGATAGATCAACACGCAAAACTCGTTCCAATATTTCTTTTATACTCCTAGCGCATATGTCTAGCATTAGCCTCACATGTAGAAGGCGGAATTGAGGGAATGGGAAATGGGGCTGCGGGGGCGAGAAAGTGGGGCTGGACTACTGTGACTGGATCCACACGGAAAAGTTTTTCTTCTCTCTGCGTGCTTGGTTATATATTCATTAATTTTCAAGAATCATCATATTCAAATCAACAAAGCGCAGTAATTACTGCATTTACGATTAATCGTACTCCGCTTGGTGTAGTTGGTTTATCACGTCGGGCTGTAATATCATCAGAATACCTGAAGGTCCCTAGTTCGATTCTGGGAGCGGAGACATTCTTTTTGGCGGTTGGATGAAATCAGGAATTGTTTCTTTTTGGAGTGGGGCTGTGTCAGTCAGGCTAAGAGCGGTTAGAGGAACAGTATTGACAAACTAATTTAGGGGATAACGATCTTTTTACATTTTAATTGATTGATGATCACTTCTAAAGATTTATTTCTATGTTCACTACATGTTTTAACTCGCATTGAAAGAACCAAACACAATCGCTTTCCCAGACTCGTTGTTTTCCTGTACGAGCGACTTCTCGAGCATAAGTAGCAGATGCGAAGTTCGGATGAGAAGCTCTGCGAATACAAATTAGCACACGAAACATTAACGTGGGATTGAGGAAGCGTACCGTCGTACTCTATCTCATAACTCACTGGCATGTCTTCTTCATCAGCTCGTATTAAGACTGGAACATCCCTCCTCAATTTTCTCTCCTTGATATTAAATTTCAAGCCTGTATTCCTGGCCTGGCTGACCCAGAGAATACTCTCGTCGCTCAAATCTCTCTTCTCTTCTACGATTTCCCGTACGGCTTTCTTCCCCTTCCCTTCATGTTTCAAGCCCTCCTGTGGTGTGTCTGGCATCACGGTCCTGCCTTTCACAGCCATATCTCTCAGCCAGTCCCTCCAAACTCTCACCACCCCTTCCTCCACCCCCACAAAGCACGCGAATAGCCCATGTCTCGGCCCAATCTTCACCAGATTCGTCTGCGCAACTAACTGCGTAAACAGTTCATGCCCATCCAAGCTCAGTATCTGCTTCACAGTCTCGCCCTCGAACTTATCCGCAGGAGAGCCTGGATACGTTCGGCTGCCAGGTACATCCCCAGGTGGTCTTCTCACACGCCTGCCCCCACTTTCGAGCTCGCGACGGTGCGGCTGGAAGCGCGAGTATAGGTTCCGCATCTGGCCCAACCGCGCAGCCACCTTTGTGTTATCGTTGGACAGAGGATCGTAATGTGTGAGGCCATCAGTGCCATGGTAGGTACAAAAGTAGGGTGGCTCGGTGAGCCTTGCTGAGGGTTGATAGCATTCTAGGAGGAGTGTGTGCGAACTCAATTCCGAGGCTGCTACAAGTCGCGTTTGTAGAATGCGGAGGATGAGAGTGTAAATACGATGCGAGAGGACGGCTAGGCGGAGCAATTCGGGAGTGGGTATGGGGTTGAGGAGGTGGAGGATGATCTGTAAGTGATCGTTAGTGGAATGAAAGTAAAGTGGTGCTTAGTGAAATACTTCATTGGGGAGCTTGTAGAAATGGCATTTCGGCATTGATTCGGTCATAATAAATGGAAGCTGTAAGAAAGGCGGGAGCGGTCGTAGATGGGCTCGAAAGAGTGGTGATGGATATAAAGCACTGAATGGAGATAAGAGGCCGCGTGAGATATCGTCATTGGTTCAAGCTAGTTCTATTCGAGAAACGAAGCTCTAGGCGATATTAGGTTAGCTTCAAATCCCGACGTGGCTGCCATTTCGAGATGGAGACCTTCCCTTCATCACAACCTCAATTCAACTCCACACTCTGACCTCCCAGATCGAGGGCTGTAGAGGTGCCCGTAGATCTCTTACGACATGCAGAACTTTGCGAAGCGCGCCAAATCCGGGGACGCTCAAAATGGCCAGCCCAGTGGCTTGAATCGAGCAGCTATCGCCGCCAATGCGAAAGCTCCAATACAGAGAACGATTCTAAACCACCAGGATCATGTGCAGCAGCATTTTCCGGCACGGCGACAAAACGGAGGCCAAGCTAATCCTCCAGTGGTGCAGCAGCAGCCACAGCAGCCACAGCAGTGGCACCAAGGTCCAGGTCACGGCACGCAACAAAAAGCTGATGTTTACGACACCGATACTGAGAGTCTCGACACGACTGCTCATCAGCGGTCTGTGATGCAAGTTGAAGATGGCCAACAGCATGGCCAGCAATATGTTCAAGAGCTTGTTGGGGATGATGAGTATGACGAGGATGGGAGCGACGATGAAGACGAGGAAGGCGATGACGAAGAGGGTGGGGGCGACGGCGAATTTGAGGGTACGGACAGTCAGGAGCAAGCATACGAGGAACATGAACAGCAGCTACTTAGACGAGCTGGAATCGCCCATGCCCCTCCAAACGTGCAACAAGCATTCTTGGAAACCTATGAGCCCCAAAGAGGCGTGTTCGACGGTGACGAGTCATATCCAACAACCGCCTCTGGTCCCCCGAGCAACTTCCCACAGGATCAAGAACAGACTCCAGATGACTGCGATCAACAGATCGTTTCTCCATCCCCACAACGTCCTGTAATGAAAGGTCAACCGGTTCAACGCCCTCCAGCTGCTCTAGAGACTACACACACAATGTACAGCCAACCCCAGGTCTTTCAGAAAGCGGCCGCCCTTCGTGTGAACCAGCGCACCGATAGCAATGTCCCAGTGCGCGGAGGAGCACTCCAACAATCGCATCGCACTCCTCCCCCAAATACTCAACCTACAATATACAGCCAGTCCACTCCTCCTAATCTATCTAACGGAAACACGCATCAAAATGTTCGCATGCGCGCCAATCACGCTCCTCGGCGCGGTCCACAGCAGCCTTCCGCCCCGACACACCCTGGGTCTGTCAAGCCAGTTCAACAGCCAGCGCCTGCCAAGCGTGCTATCCCATCCCAATTAGTGGAGGAGGTTCATATTCATGAACAACCTGTGAAGGAGGTCCATGCTCATCTACAAGCGCCCGTGGAAGACTACGACCGACCGGCTCTTTTGAAGATGGACTATGAGCAGCTCAAGAACGAGGACTTTGACACCATTCCTCGTGCCACCAATCCAGTTCTCTCTCAAGACATGCTTCAGAAGCCGCTCATTGATCGTCTGACGCATGTCCGAAAAAGTCTCAACTCTGAAGATCAAGGGAAGTTCTTCAGCTCTCTGCCAACGGACGAGTGGGAGGAGGCCGGTGATTGGTTCCTTGGACAATTCAGCAGCATCATCGAGCGTACGAAAAACGCAAGGCAAGAAAAGCGCAAATTGGCCAAGGACTTTGAGGCAGAGGTTGAGCAGCGCCATCGGAAGGTTGCGAAGAAGCAGCGCGAGGTGGAACATGCTATGAGCAAGATGAAGGCACACGGTCAGAATCTAATGCCCAAGAGTCCAATGAGGGGGTCAAAGAGTCCGATGAGGGAAAAGTGAGCAAGCCGAGGATATGCTGTTATGAATGGGCTTCGAAGGGCGCATCAAAGAGATGGGCAAAGGCGTGAATTTGGTGTTATGAATCCTTCACTGTACAATTTAAGAGCGTTGCGTCAAAGACAGGGACATTAGCGTAGACACGAGAGCATATTTGGTTTTACATTCGCGTTTTATATACCCTTAGTTATTCACAAGTATTTGTCCTAATTCTACACAAAGGCAGATCTCAGAATTCATAATTGTCTTTAATCGTGTTTCAGCTAAAGTAATCTGCGCTGCCATCATTTTTAAAAACATATATCAACTAATCAGGGCAAGGAAGTCAGTAGCGAGATCCCCAGAGCCTTCAATGGAGGAATACAGCTATATGAGAAGCCAGCACTCCTCATGTATCTCCTTTTGATGTACCCAAAAATACACTAAGGGTAGGAAATAGGGTTGGTGCTATGCTGAAGAAGAGATTGGACTAAGTTGTAATGTGTTCTATTGGAAATATACTGCGAGGATGCAGCAAAAGTAGTAGCGACAAATTACGTAACTCCATGTCTGCGCGTCGTCTTCAAATTTGTAAATGATCATTGCTACCCAGACTCTTCACTGACTATATATAAGCCCTGTGTCTATCAATGGAGTAGTTTATATCTATGCACAGAAGTGCCGGACACGTTAAAACGAAATTCACTTACCTGAATTGTCTGTAGAGAGCCAGGAGAAGATTATTCGGCTGTCTTTCACATGCTATCTTCTTCATACATGCAAGCAATGTGAACCATATGAACATCGAACCGGAGAATCTGCTGATTCGCCGGCTTCAAGGTCCATTGCTTGAGAATCAGCTTAAGGCTATGTTCATGAAATGGTACAAGGATTCACAAACGAAGAACAGCCTCGTTGATCCTACGCTGGACAACAACGCACTACGCGAGTTCCTGGTGGGGGTGCTTCAAAAGTTCTCTCGACGACTATATCTCGTTTTGGATGGGATAGACGAATGCGACTATGATGGCCGCGATCAGCTGCTCGAGTTCCTTTAGAAGTTCTCCAAGCATGGCACTCCAGTCAACATTTTCCTTCATGCCGATATGATGAACATATCAATATAAAACTACCTCCTGGCAGAAGGATACTTTAAATGAAGACCTCGAGGGCTCGAGACCATTCAATTGCCGCTTTCCACGTAAATCACCTCCTCTGTCGGCAATCAGAAGACATAAGAGAACTGGTTACAGATGCACTATCGGAAAAGGCGTCGGGACGATTCGGTCTCGACTGCTGTGAAATGGGCTGGGATGTCTAGAGAACTTACTACCTTAAAGCTGTTACTACGGGACGACGCCTCGGGAAAGAACCTCCGGAGCGGCCCGGTTCTCTGCGAGTTCATACGCATCTGGAAAGACGCGAGGCTTACAAAGAGTGCCAACGACGCTAAGTGGAGAGAGCTTTTCAACATGCTCATACGTGGATATGTTGCCGACAATTCAGCATCCCAAAACGTTCGTGATTGGGCTAACACGATACTTTGCGCCGCAGCTCGTGTGGGATGCAAGCCCGTTATCGAGATATTGTTCAAGACGGCTTCCGGAGATTGCACACTCGCAAAGGCTTTGCTTGAGCAAACCCAGATGCAAAATGTATATCAGTCTTTTGGCGAGGCCGCTTTCTGGGGCCACGCAGATGTCGTACACTATCTTCTCACACAACCTTATGTCGACATCAGCACTCATCTACTATCGCTCGGTCTCTAGTGGAAGACCTTCCGAGTCCTCTGGCAGGAACGTACTCCATTGTGCTACCAACTCTGGAAATGCAGACATCTTTCATATCTTTGTAAAGAAGATTCCCGGTAGCGTCAATGAGCAGAAAGTAGTGGAGATACGCCACTACAGATCTTAGTGGTCACATATCCTACGAAAGTTGACGCAGCGCGAATCTTGATTGAGAAGGGAAAGGCGGATCCGAATTTCTCTCCCGGCGGAGAATGGTATTCGCCATTACGCACTGCGATCCGAGCTATAAGCGTTGATATGTGCTGCGTACTTGCATTGTGTGGTGTGAATAAGGAAGACGTGATCGAAGGAGATACATCAACAGGACTGTTGAAACTAAAGGACGCCTTGGAGGACGATGATACTTCTCAGATTATTTTGAAAGAACTGATCAAGTATTCAAAAGTGGATGGGGTGACAAGTGCATCTTGATATGCGCAGACCAAACAAACTCTACTCACTTGCTGATTTTAACACCCAGACTGCTCTGTCGCAAGAGAAGTAGAATCCCATCTCCCAGTATCTTACATAGGTTACTTAAATCAGATTTCACATGACCCAGTAACATTTGAAACCCCAGTTTTGGTCCCCATCCCTACCGCGCGTTGCCCTCGGCGCTCCACAATTAGTGCAGGCGCCTTAAGACCCGCTCACATCGATGCGCTCCTCCCCCCACTCGGCAGATCGACATATCAATCCCCTCGGCCAAAAACTTAATCTGGAAGATCAACGCCATATCAGGAATTACTACTAAATTCATAGGACATCTGCCTCAAAGGCAATCAACTGATCATTACAAATACTGCTTATGCCTTTAACTCCTCACTTGCACCGATAGAACTCGACCCGCCCCCCCTCGCCTCGGCAATGAGTTGCGTCCCGACAACCCCCCCATCACTCAAGCTCAAAAACACACCCGAAATCGCCATTAGCCCCGGGAACGGCTCATACACATACTCCTCCTCCCTGACTTCCTGTCCCTTGAACGTCACCGTCTGATTGAACCCATTAAACCGCATATCCTTCAAATAATTACCGACAGTGGTTTGCCCCTGCACACGGCCATTGTTGTCGAGTTTCTGTTCGACGATGTCGCCGTTTTGCGCCAAGATGCGGTTCGTGTGCGTATTTCCGGAATAGTCGTTGACGGAGTAGAGGATATTGTTTTCGAGCTCGAATTGCATGAGATCCAGACTGCGCTTTGAGACTGTTTCTTCGGAGCCGGTTACATCGCCGATCAAATTTCCAGTTTGGTTGATAATAGTCCCTAGCCCGTTGCCGAGTTCGGCGAGGATGGGGTTCAGGTCGATGGAAGATAGGGTGTCATTTATCATGAGCACGAGATTCGCGAGCCGAGCCTCGAGCAGGACCTTGGCTGTCACGTTCTGGATCAGGAGTTGCACTTTTGAGATGCTGAGGTCGACACCGGCGTTAAATGAAAGGAGTTGGAGGACCTGCGCGTCGAGATTGATTTTCGCAGTCAGGTTCTGCACTTCAATGTTGATTTCGCCGATGTGGACTGAGGCATTGAGGAAGACGTCGGGCTCAGGGATCGAGGCCGAGACATTATTTTGAGTGTTTTCGGTCTCGTAGACGACGGCGAGGGGGTCGTTGTCTTGACGGATGTCGAGTTTGTAGCCCGTATAGCCGTCGTTGTCGGTGATTTGGGAGATGGCGAGGAGGGGTAGGAGGAGAATAGAGAGGATAGAGAGTAGTGAGCGTGTCATTTTGACTGGTGAATTGTGGAATAAGAGAGTGGACGCAGCTTGCAAGAGCTACGAAGGGAAAGGAGGGTAAGAAGTGAGCTTGAATTGAGCAGTGAGGATGGTGCCAGAAGCATGCGGGGGAACGCCGTTGACAAAACTGCGAGAGATGTGATATCTCGCGTGGATACGCATAGACGACAAACCCACTAAAAACCAAACCCACTGGTATTTGGCAGAAAAATTAGATTAAGGAGACAAATCCCATGTCAGAATTCCATCCAGAATCCGGTATTTCTGGCGCTAAACCTGATTGCAGTTGCTCGATCCTGGAAATTCTGTTGCACCAGCCCTGAAACAACCCCAGTCAGCGGCTTGCATGTCATTTATCCGAAATTAGGGCATGGGAAACACGATTGCCCATGCATGATTCTCGACGCGACTCAACGACATCTTTAAAAGTTAGCCGGCCCATTTCCCCTCGACCTTACCTGCCCGCCTGCCCACCTTTGCGCTCGCTCTATTCACATCGCTCGTTGCAGTCTCAGCAACAAAGTCGCAAACATGCCGTCACTCCTTTCTATCCGCATGCTTCTCGTTGCTGTTCTCTTCTCCCTCACCTTCTCATCCTTCACGGTCGCGCAAACCGCCGCCTCGTCTGCTACGACTGCGGATCCCCCTCCAGCGTCAACGGGAACTGGAACACCTCCTCCTACCACCACAGCTCCTCCGACTGTCACCACATCCACGCCCCCAGATGTCTACCTCAATGTCCCGGAACTTCACGTCGGCCGCATCGAATTGACAGTTGAAAATCTCCAAGCGGATATCAACTTGAACGCCAAGGTCGCAGGCCTCGTCCAAGTCAACGCTGGAGTCCAAGTGTCAGTCGAGAAGATCAACGTCACGATTGCAGATGTTGATGTAGAACTCGAACTCATCGTCCGCCTCGGCCATCTCGTGGATATCGTGGAGCGCGTGTTCGAGTCCCTCGATCTCAACCCTCTTCTGATTGGCCTCATCAATAACGTCACCAATCTTATTGGAGATGTCATCGGCGCTGTCGACGGCCTACTCGGATCAATTACCCAGGGCGGAACCACTCTAAACTTCCTCATCGACAACCTAGGCAACATTGTGCAAGAGGTAGTCGGCGGAGCCACAGGAGGCCTATCCCAAATTGTCGGAAACTTCAAGCAGAACATGACGCAAGTCGGAGCCGATAAGCAGATCGGCAACGGCCTCATCCAGAAGACATTCGAGTACGCGGCACTCGGCTCGCTCGTAGATATCGTGTTCAACGCAGCAGGTCAGGTCGTCCAGGCTGTTGTCCAGAAGAAGACTGGTGGTGGAGGCACAACAACCACAGCAGCGCCAACTGCGACGCCTATTACCCTGCCTGTGAGCTCAGCAGCACCTACGAGCACTACGTAGGATGTCAGATATCTAATCACAAAATCAATAATGTAATTTTTCGCATGATCGAAACATCATTTGCCTCTCTACTCGGATATGAAGTGTGTCATGTCGGAAAGAACTACTGTGGCAACGGCATAAAAATCTGCTCATGGGTCGTGATTGAACGGGAAGGCCAGACCGCGTCAGCGTAGGGTAGAATTGTAGCAGTGAGATTGCACAAGACGGATGCACGCGTTGGCAGCGGCGTGATTGGGCAACTGGACTGTTGGCGACGAGGTTGCGGTGGAGTTGAGGGGTATCTGAGACCGGGGCTTGATCAAGGACGGAAGCGTGAGGTCGAAAGAAGACTGACAGGGATCTGTGAGATCGGAGCAAGGATCAAAAGGGGCCGATCAACGGCTACGGCACATCCCCATCAAGAGATCAGACGTCAGCGGTCCACTCGAGAGCACTGTTTACTCGTCATTTATTGATTCTGCATGCGAAATTACCATCAGTAAGCTGCATGTCGCACGACACCGTAATTGTGAAATTTGATATAGGCCTCCCAGCCCTATATGGAATCCTGTGGAGCTCGCTTCGAAGCCGACATGAACGAGACCCACTGCCGGCAGTTTGGTCTATATTGGGCGTATGGCATGCGCGATTCATGCGATCCAGCCAAGCGAGGGTGTTTGCAATCGAGAGTTTGGGGTGATCGATCGGCGGAGAAAAGTTTGTGCGGTGCGGCGAAATTAGGTTTGTCTTCATCAATGATGCCAGCTTCTCTCTCGGCATGTGTGTTTCGTCTTGCAGTCAAATGACCCATAAATCTTCTTACTACGTAGCAGAGACAACCTCGTCGTCTCGGTAAAGGCAACGTGGGACAAGAAACGGTCGATGAAAATCTTCTAGATAACAAAGTGAGAGAAGCTAAGCATACTATTAAAACACCGTAGCGAGGACTACTGCGTCCGAACATGTCTAAAGTATGTCCCTCACTTTATTTTCACCATTCCTACCTAAAGGGAGTTGGAAACCGAGTCTCCGCTATGTTTACTTGCATAGAATGATTCGTCGGAGTAGCAACCCCTCACCATCCATTTCGGGGTATCATCCATTGACAAGAACTACAACTTCAATTGTCAAGCCCGATATCCATTTCTTGGTATGCCAATTTTCCACGTACGCCAATGCTTACAATTGATAGATCATACAGCATGCACGTCATCCAGACCCTCAACTCCAACTCCAGTCCGTTAGTATTCAACCATAGAACACGGCAAACTGCGGATTCCAATGCTTCAAGCCGTCCAGGCCAAACTTCTCTACGAAACCCTCTTGAGCTGGCGGCCCAAACGTCGTTCTCATCCAATCTGGGGCATGCCCCACCCGAACAACAATCGTCAACTCGGGAACATAACCATAGCATGAGGTTCGCACCTGAGTGATAATGCGACCCCGAAGCCATCGAAGCCATTCTGGATTCTTGTTGTTGACCAGCTTGGTTAAGTCCCGCGCCTCGTTCGGCTTGACATCAATCCCGTGCTCGAATATGATGGTGTAGTCCGGTAGCCTGAGCTTGAGCTTCAACAACCGCAAAATGTCCCTGCAGTGAAGCTCGTTTTCGCGTAGCCATACCTTCAGTTGTCCTGCTGTGTTGACGTAGGCTTGAAAGCGGTGACGATCCTTGACCGGCGGATGACGGTGAAAGACAGAGAGGTAACGTTCCAGCTCACAGAGTGGGATTCGATGGTTCTCCATCCACGACCCGCGGAAGGCTACTCGAATGGTGGTGCATGTTTGTGTGAGTCCTAGGAAGGGGAAGGCTGGCCGAGGTCGGGGTTCGTCACCGCTATTAGAAGAGGAGGGAAAGGAAGTGGATTTTCGCGAGCGCTTCTCGAGCGCGCGGTTGGGGATAACGGGCCAGCTGCGTGCCGTTATCTCGATAGCGGCATCGTATATCAGATCCTGAAGTTCTACAGAAAGGTCAGGTTTGTACAGAAGAGATACGCAATGGGGAATTAACCGCGAGGCAGGTCGAGAAATGGGAATATGTCTTCTTTACGCGGGCGCTTGGCTGGAGGTTGAGGTGGGGCTGAAGCTGGGCAAGCTGTGGCTGGAGCTTGAACCTCATCGTCGGCTTCGTCGCGCGCTCGCTTTTTGAATTGGCGTTTGCCGCAGGCCCTACAATCAAGTTCAGTGGCGATAACAATTATCGGCGTCCTTGAAAGTTCCTACATAGTTGCGGGGGTAGTGAGATTTGAGCTTGGAGATGTTGAAGATGCCGGCGGTTAGGGCAAAGAGGTTGCAGGAGCTTGAATAAGGCTGGGGGTTTAGTGGCGGAGACAGCCTCTCACGTGTCGGTGCGATTCACCTTTTAGGCAACAATTGACCTCACCGCCATTGGATACTTGGTGACGTTGGATGCGCTTCTCCCCTTATTTGTCTGCTCAAGATGTTATCCAAGACAGTTTGTCGCAATATTTAGATCCACGAAAATCAGTTGGACGAGACCTAATCTACTGTTGACAAGGATAAGCTAGTTTGGTATAGGAAGGCTGCAAGGGGAATACTAACCTTAACAATCACGGGTTGTGCCTTCAGGACTTAGGAGGCCATTCAGGATATATCGGAGTCCAGCAAGAGGGAGAACAAGATAACTCAGTTGTCGTATCTACGCTAGACCCTCGCGCACGTGCTTTCGTGTAACTAGTTTGCGCTTGATCAACAGAAGGTCCATGCGCCGTGGTTTGTGCTAAATTTCGAAGGCCTTCTGAGAAATATGAGCTTGTCAGTAACTTTGCAGCTATTAAGCTGTCTTGCTATACCTCTAAGCTAATATCGAGACACCGTCGAATCGAGTTAAAAGTAGTAAAAGACATCCAGTAAGCAACAACTAGCACAGTACACGCGACCACTATACGTCTGCGATACCCCATATCCCTATCCTTGATTGTGTCAAGACCTGTGACCCTGTAACACTTTCTAGTGCACGCAAAAAATGCAACGGGTCGATACTTGAAGCTTTTAAGCAGCTTTGAACTTCATTCAAATTGCTGGTGCGACTATCATCGAAGATACGAACTTCACTGCAGCCGAGAAATACCTAAATCTCGCATCGTTTCGCAACAAACACTCATAAACGCCGACTTCGTAGTTAATTTACATGGGAGGCGAGTGGGATTCAACATGGAGTGCGGCATGTGACTACTATGAAGGGAAGTAGCTGCATACCGTAGACAGTAGTAGCGACGCCACATTCAACCGGCTACTCGGAGCTTTACATACAGTCCGGAATGGCCGGACACATCGAAATTCCGTATTTCAGGCCAGCTCCATCTTCGAGCGAGACTACACAGAAGACCATGGGATTATCATCAAAGATGCGCTGTTTTGGTTCCTGATTCAATCCGAGCCGAGGGTTGATGACCGCATGCACACCAGGATGCGCCACTGCGAATTTTCATTTCACCCCTGGCGGCCTTTCGGGTCAATTAGGAATGCGAGCTACTCACGATTTGAATGCAACATCACCCGAAAGGTTGACGTTCCAGAGACTGTGTGTTCCAAATGCGAGAATCGACCAAATAGTTCATGCAGCGAAACTCGCAGCTCAAGGCGCAGAGGAAGAAGAATCCGGTAGGAGTCAACCTTGAAGTACATTATGTTGTTTGCAAGGTTATGTGGTGATATTGTGGCTCGAAGCGAAGATGAAGAATGCACGACGATCATAACTTATAGTACGAAGAATTGTTAACAAACAGACCAAAACGTACCCTTAAAAGAAGAGAGCTGTCTTTGTATTTGTTTGTATCACGACGAAGAGCTCGAGTGGATGAAAGCGATGAAACAAGAATCATATTGAGGTCAGGGTAATGAACCGGACTTTCACCGACTTTGTCCTTAGCATGTTCAACGATATTGATTCAGCACGTTACACTCCCCGCACAGCAACTTGTTACAAATGAATTCGGAGATCATGATATCACCTGTCATACACGATCCATCTTCATTATCTATACACAGCCCTGGCGTCGCTTCCGCATTCTAAGTTACTGCTTCTTCGCATCCCTCGCCGCTTTCCTCAACGCCCTCCTCCGGATATCCTCATGCATTCCCCTGTTAACCTTTACCACCAGCCCGGATCTCTCACCTACAAATCTCGCCAAGAACCAATGCATGAGCCCATGACTCCAGTAGGGGGTACTCGTAAATGCAATCCCCTGCGCGCCACCACTTCGTCCAATCTTACCCAACACAGCCTTCACGAATTGTTTCGGGTTGGGCACTAGCGCCGACGATTTCCGGATCTTGGACATGGCGGTGGTGATGAGGTGAGACTGGATGCACTGTACGCGGACGCCGTGAGGTTCTAGTTCCGAGCCGAGGGCCGTGGACCATTGCTGTAGGAAGGCTTTGCTGCCGGAGTAGGTGGCGAGGAGGGGTGTTGGGAATGCGCCGCCGAAGGAGGCCATGGTGAGAATCAGCCCGCGCTTGCGGGAGATCATGCCGGGCGTGATGAGCTTTGTGACACGGAGAGTTGCCATGCAGTTTATCATGATGATGTCCACCATCTCCTTCTGCGGCGTCTCGACGAATGGGACGGGGATCGAGTGGCTGAGGCCAACGTTGTTTACGAGGATGCTGACGTCGAGGCCCTCGACGAGCTTCTTGAGTGCTGTATAGTCGCTGTCGAGGTTCTGCGAGAAGTCCATTGCGAGCGTCTTTGTCGAGATCTTGGGTCCATATTTGGTGGTGATGTCGGTAGCAAGCGACTCAAGTTTTGATGGTGTGCGCGAGACGAGGAGAAGATTGTAGCCTTTTGCAGCGAGCGACAGGGCGAATTCCTTGCCGATGCCGTCTGAGGCGCCGGTGATGAGGGCCCAGGAGCCGCGGGGGCCGAATTTGGTGAGCTGGGGAAGTGTTAGTGTGAAATTGGACGGGGAGAGAGGATTGACATACGGATTCTCCTGGGAGAACGAAGAGGCTCAGCAGGACTCGGACTGTACTGAAGACGGGAAGGGCAACAGTGAAGATGCCTGCGAGGAGGAGGGAGTATACCGCGGCTTGAACGAAGGGCGATTCGGCGTTGATGTGCACGCCGAATGAATCGGTGAGTCTCGAGATTGCATCCATGGCGATGAAGAGAGAACTTGACCAAGACGTTGCAAAATGCTGCGGTTGACCTCGGAATGTCGATGTTCTGCCAATCAGCAGCTAGCGCGCCAAGGCCACTGGCACGGATTAACCCACACCCGACAAGCGAGAACACCACGAAATTCAATCCTCACTTCGGAGCCTCACGACGACCCGACAACACATCTCGCCCGCAAACATGGCCACCGAACTCACGTACGCCCTCGAAAACACCTTCTTCAACCGCATCCGCTAATAGCATCCCACAGAGTCCAGTCGGAGCGCGCTTACCAGAAGCAGGTACGACAGACCCGCGCGTGCGCAACCTCTAAATCCTCACGATACTGATTCTTCTCGCGCAGCCGCACATCTTCCTCAACCACAAGGTCACCGGGCCCCGCAAGAACACCCGAAACAAGCGATGGTATAAGGACGTTGGACTGGGCTTCCGTACGCCCAAGACGGCCATTGATGGCTCGTACATTGACAAGAAGTGCCCGTTCACGGGCATGGTCTCGATCCGTGGCCGTATCCTGACCGGTGCCGTTGTCTCTACCAAGATGCACCGTACGTTGTCCCTCTCTTACCTCACCTCGGAAATCTTTTCTTGTCGAATTGAAATATTGGAATTGGATACGGCTTGGCAGTCACTAACATCTCAATTCAGGAACCCTGATCATCCGCCGCGAATACCTCCACTTCATCCCCAAGTACGCGCGTTACGAGAAGCGCCACAAGAACCTCGCCGCGCACGTGTCGCCCGCCTTCCGTGTCGAGCCCGGTGACAGGGTCGTCGTCGGCCAATGCCGACCTCTCTCCAAGACCGTCCGATTCAACGTCCTCCGCGTCCTTCCCCGAACCGGCAAGCAGGTCAAGCAGTTCTCCAAGTTTTAGGTGATCGGAATTGACGGGTTATGGGTGTGATGGGTAACTGCAGTTGAAGGATGGCTAGTCATGAGGATCGGGTCAAAACTCTGCATATGGGTTACGGAATTCGGAGTCCAGTGGGCCGTGTATGTTTCTGCAGTCTACAAGCAATGAAAGCCCTTGGCTGGCTAAAAAGTGCCGCTGAGGCAGGTCAAAATTCCAAAGCAGCGTACTTTTGATGTGCGAAGTGACCAGTTCCCGCTGCTCCATGCCGGGGTTTCCTCATCGGCCAAACTTCACAGCATACTTCAGCAATAGGCAAAGCTTGATCGACAAATCCACCAATACAACTTCTCCGCATTCTGCGAAGATCGCCAATTGCGACGGTTGGAAATAACAAAATATGAAGTCCCAAAAATCTCTCCCAGCCCTAACGGCCTTCGATTCCGTTCAAATTATATGACTTATATGTTATGTTGGTCACATTGCATATGATCCAGATCATTATCAGATCAAATAGCTCAAATACTGGCATTCAGTATAACGATTCCTACATATACCAACCAAACAATCAAAGATATACGGAAATCTACGGAAGCGCGCCATAGTATCAATCCCACCAATTTCTTTCATCCCTATTTCCTCTCACTCGCGTCCATTCAAGTACTGGGTGCTTTTACAAAGTATACATGAAATCCAACCCCATATCACCCAACTTCCCATTCTCCGTCGCACCATCCCTCCTCTGTCTCTCCTTCTCCGCATTCCTCCTCCTGAGCATGAACCAGGTCAACCCCACAAAGACCGCCGCCACAGCCTCCAACCCCGCAGAAAGCCCATTCCCCATCAAATACCGTGGCCCTTGCGTTTTAGGATATAATTGTCCGGCAACCAAGCCACTACAGTTTCCGATGCTGCAGAAGATGGGGAGACCAACGCTGCGCTTGTAGTCTGGTGTCAAGTTTGTCGCGACCCATGTTATCATGAGGCAGGAGAAGGAGTAAACGCCTGTGACGAGGATAAACATGGCTATGTAGCCCGCGATGCGGGAACTTGTGCCGACACAGATTAGGTAGGCGGCGATGACGGGGACGGCGGAGATGAGGAGAAACAGCGCGCGCTGCTTGAGGCGGTCAGACCAGTAAGCTTGTGTAGCGAGGGAGAGCGCGCCGACAAAATATACGGGGATGGTGAGGTAGTTGGCAGCCAGAGATGTGTACCCGAAGCCTTTGATGAGGGTAGGGAGGAAGGTCCCGTAGCCGAAGATGGCGACGCTCGAGGTGAAGAAGGCGATGGAAGCCAGGTAGATGAAGGGGTCGGTCAGGCCAGCGCGCACCCATTTCCAGTCAAAGGTGTCGTCACCGTTGTAGATGGCGTCGCGTTGCTTGCGGAGGACCATGAGCTCTCTCTCCTCAGCGTTCAGGAACCACGCAGTTTCGGGCTTGTTAGGGAACGAGAACAGACAGCCGCCGCAGATGGCTAGAGAAATGCTACCCTCGATAATAAATAGCCACCTCCAGGCCTCGAGACCGCGTCGCATTCCCATTTGCTGGATCCCGAAGGCAAACATGCCGCCGAAGGCGCCGGAAGTCACATTGGCAAGGTTGATCAACGCGATGCGTTTTGCGGTAGACTCGCGGGAGTAGATAGTCGAGAAGATGAAAGCAAAGGCTGGAGCAACCCCAGCTTCGAAGAGCCCAAGGAACATGCGGCAGGCCAGTGCTTGGGCGTAGTTCTGGACGAACCCCGTGGCGATTGTGACGCTGCACCAGCCAAACAGCGCGACTGTGATGACATAGTTGGGTCCGAAGCGCTTCACGGCTGTCACCCAGAAGACCTCTGTGATGATGTAGGGCACGAAGAAAAGTGTCACGAGGTTGCCGAATTGGTTTCCAGTTAGACCAATGTCTTCTTCGAAGCCGAAGACGCGGGCGTTGCCTAGGTTCGAGCGGTCGAGGTAGTTGAGTAGAATGAAGAGGAAAGCTTGTGGAAGTACGTATTTGTCGAATTTTTTGAGGACTGACTTCTCCTTTTCTGGGTCGATGTAGATGGTCGAGGTCGAGGCAGGAGAGGTGGTTACGTGCATGGTGCCTGTGGTGACGTCGAGGATGCTGGAGTTGTGTGACTGAGAGGTCTTCTCATCGATGATGGTGGGATTAATCTTCTCCATTGTGATAGTCTTGTAGAAGCTAAATGACTATTGTATCCTGGAAAAGTGTCGAGCTGTTGATTTGATCTGGTCTCATCAGTGGGCCATGCTGAGTTGTTTTATACTATTTTCCGCATGATTTCTTATCTAGATCATGACGGGGCTTCAGCTCAAGTGCTGCGAAGTTTCGTGAGGGCTCGCATTGTCGTGCATGAGCTTATCGCGGCCTCGATGTTGCGGTTGATGTTGCGGGCCGTTGCGGGCTGCCCGCGCGGGCAACCTCACGGCCACGGGCAAATTAGCGCCCCCGCGGCTTGCTTCACGGCTTCAGAGTTGTGGCCGTCGCCGTTTTGCGCTTCAATTTGGCCGTCCGTCTTTATGGGCGACCTTCAAGCGCTGTGTAATCGTTCGCCTTTGTGCGACTTCAAAAGCCAGCTTCGTGCTCTTTCGATTCCCCACATCTTCTTAGTACATTTCCTTACCTTCAACCCTCTCTTCATAGTCTTCTAATCGTCGATAAGATGTCTCCTCAAACGACTAGGATCCTCGTTATCAATCCAAACACGAGTGTTAAAATCACTGAGAGCTTCGAACCAATTCTCTCGTCCTTCAGCGCACCCAACACGACGATATCATACTGGACCTGTCCAACCGGGCCATCGATCATCAAAACTCAGGCGCATATGTATGAGAGCACAGCACATTGCATACCACTAATTCTCAACATGGTCGACAACTTCGACGGCTTCCTCGCTGCGTGTTACGCGGATCATCCACTGGTGCGCTTGCTACAGTCATATGTCGGCAGCAAACCTGTCGTTGGCATATTTGACGCGAGCATCATCGCCGCACTCCAGCTCGTGGATCCAAAATCCAGGTTCGGAATCATAACAACGGGTGTCCCCTACGAAGTCCTTCTATCAGAAGGCGTGAAGAGGTTTCTCGGTGGAAACGCGAAGCTGCTAGCCAAGTTTAGTAGTGTAGCTGCGTCGGGCATTGGGATGGATGATCTGTATCAGAGATCCGAAAACATCGCAAGAGACAAAATCATGGCGGCGACGATAAGGCTCATACGGACAACAGACACTGATGTCTTGGTGATGGGCGGCGTCATCCTTGCCGGCATGGAAGGATGGGTCCATGAGGCTTGCGAACTGGAACTTGGGGAGGAACAAGGAAGAAAAGTCATGGTGGTGGATCAATTGCTTGCGGGCATGGTTATGCTTGATGCCCTTCTCCGACACAAGACGGCAGATGTCGACTTTAGTCGTGCACTGAGATGAAAGAGGTGGCAATGGATTGGAAGGTGTTGAGCTTCCACCTCGGGACGCTACCGACGCCCAGCCACCAGACAAGCACTAGAGCTGTCACGTGTTGGCTCTCTTATCTTGACCAGTTGAATCGTCAAACATTGTCAATTGGTACAACCTCGTACCCCAATATTGGGATACAATCCTTCCTTCATACACTGAATTTTTACTGTATTAGCATAAACAAACGGTCGTTATGGAAGGTGGAAAAGCGAGAGACCAACGGCCCTGCGATAACTGCAGACGAAGAAAGATTCGATGTCTATTCTCATCCAATGAAGTTGTCAATTGTATGCTTTGTATATCGCGTTCTACCGAGTGTACCTATGTTCAAGAGCCAGCCCGAAAGAAAAGGACTTTATCTACTTTGGTAGAGAGAAGTCAAGATGCTGAAAGTAGTCGGGTAAAGCAAAGGTACTTCCATTCCAAGATCGATAGTTACAAACACTGACATGTTATACTATAGGCAGCGAGTCTCAAGACAAGGTAGCATTCCTATCAACTAGTCTTCATGGCATCCTACTGATAGAAGCAAAAGACGCCGCAGTCTCCGTTCTCAAAGACTACTCCGCCATGCCCGGCAAATCCCTCCTCAAGGAAACCCTCGGACACCAAAACCGCCAATCCAGCTCCATCCTGGGCCTCACCAGTGACTTCGACCCCTCCATCCTCTTGAACCATCCCTTCAACCCCAAAGGCGAATGCCTCTCCATCAAGACCCCTCCTATCCTTCGACGCGCCAGCCAACACACTTACTTCCGTATGCGTCCCGACACTCCCGAAGAAATGGAACAGGAGCTCGCAAACCTTGACGCCATCGAAGCCATTGTCGCGCCTCACGGTTCAGAGCTTGTGAAATTATACTTCCGCATCGTGCACCCCTCATTCCCCATCCTACACAAGAAGGTGTTCTTAGAAAAGCACAACCGTACTTACCGCGAATCGACGCCCATCGGCCTCGGAGCCGTGTATCTCCTAGCGCTAAACTGGTGGTCGTACAGTCCATCTCTCTCCAACCTCCCTAAACCTAATGCCAAAGAACTTGAGCGCCTAGTTCTAAAATCGCTATTCCAAGCTCACACCCGGCCCAAAATATCCGATCTACAGGGCGGCCTCGTCCTGTTACAGCGTCCAGAGGTCAGTTCCTGGACCCTGACGGGGCACTTACTAGCCATGGCGCAGAATCTCGGTATCCACTTCGATTGCTCTAACTGGCAGATTCCGGATTGGGAAAGGGGCGTCAGGAAAAGAGTAGCATGGGCGCTGTTCATGCAAGATAAATGGGGTGCTTTGGTATATGGACGGCCATCGAATATCAAGATGGATGACTGGGACGTCAGACCGCTCGAGCTATTGGATTTCCCCGAAACAGCGCGGGACGACGATGATGAAGAAGGTAGTGCGGAAATTGAGAAGGGGAGGCAGACATTTTTGCAGATGGTGGCGCTTACAATGATCGTAGCGGAGATTCTAGAGAGGTTCTTTACGTTGAAGGCGATGAGGAAGGAGAGAGATATTCATGAGATGTTGGAGAGGGCAAAGCCGATTCAGATGCGTCTCAAAGACTGGCACGCGAATCTTCCTTCCGCACTTTCAATCAGGGACACGACGCCTCGACGCCTATCTTCGGTCGGGTATCTGCATCTTGCGTACTACACCGCGGAGATAACTCTCCACCGTGCCATCCTCCGAACGTACTCGTTCTCTTTCATCCCCAAGTCCCTCTCACCGTCCACAGACACGGAACTCAGCGTCCTTACCCGCACCGCAGCGCTGACTCGTTTTACGACGGCCCTCACGTTCCTCACATCCCTCAAACCCGAGCATCTCCAAAGTTTCTGGTACTTTAGCTCATCTCTGAGTCTTGCCATCATCGGGACCTTTGCCAGCATACTTTGCGTTACTAGTTCTGACCAAGAAGAACGCGAGGCCCACATCGCACGCCTCGCAGAATTCAGATGGACATTACGGATCAGCAGCACCAGCGCCGAGTTTATGAAGTATGCGGTACGCGTGCTGGATAAAGTGAGCGATTTAATAGAGTTAGGAAAGCAGCAGGGGAGTGACAAGGATAGTGAGGAGTATCTCTATCCTGCGAGTGTGAGGAGCGACGAGTTTTCGCCGTTGTTTGCGGACTCGGCGCCTTCGATGGGGTTGCCGGATGATGATGAGTCTGCGAGGCTGGATTGGACTCGACATCCTTTTGATATGGATTTAACGACATTCGGGGAGTTTGGTATCGATGGCGAGTTTCCGTTTGGGGATGTGCAGGAGAAAAACATTGCGATGGAATCGGTCGGTGCAATAGATATCTGAGCAAAGCAGTCTTCAGTAACCTCGATGCACACTCCACACCCCGTCTCACCTAACTAACGCTCCATAAACAACACTTCTCTCTCTTCATCAGCCATCTCGTTCTCAAGCCTAATCACATTCGCCCCCATAAGCGCTGAGCGCTTCCCTCCGTCCCTCTAAAGGTAGGAATGCATTTAGCGTATTTCATTCAGTTGTAGTCTTCAAGAGAAATACCCAACATCATGTTGTATTACGATGACGGGGATGTACGTTTGCTAGTTAAGTTCACTGCTTTTGGTCTTGCTCTTAGCTCGGACGGTGCAAGGGTATATAATTCAGGTACCACGAAAGCCCAATCCGCTTTAAAATATGACGCTCCTGAAATCAATAAGTACGCTAAAGATTCATAAGTGAAAAATATATCGCATTCCGAATGCACGGGCTCCTTTAAACGGAGTCGTCTGGAAATTGCTTGGCATATATATCAAAAGAATGTAAAAGAGCAAAAGAGAAAATAACCCGCCGTGCTGACCGCGACGCTCATTCGAACTGCCGCCCCTTGCGTGTCAGCCCAAATCCTAGTTAGTTGCAAGGCGCCCTCCCGAACGGCTAAGGGTTTTTCCTGTTTTCCGATAAATGATCTTGCAAATTATACAATATATATACAAGAAGTGGTCGGGATTTTAGGGTTTTGCGGTGAGTCAAAGCTTAGGATATTTGGGGCACAGTACGGAATAAGTGGGCGCTATTACGTCACCGACAAGCTATATTGACTGAAACAATGACGTTTTTACTTCTTGGACGCCAAGGAGTGAAACAGTTTCGGAAATCCATCGCGACAACGGTTAAGCTAGATTTGATCACAGATACGTGTTTTGATGTTGGCGTGAACTGAAGTACAACATTGGTCGCTGGACCAACGCAATATCTAATGTATAGAAAAAGGACTATATAATTTTACATAGACATATCATTATGCAAAAGAAGGGCGTTTACTACGGTCAAACTGAAGATCTAGACATTAGCAACTATCTTCCTGCTCAGTTTGATGACACGCCTCACAGAGGCCCATGGGTTCTAAGTACTCAGTCTATGCATGTTTCATATCGTGCCCGGCCTAGGGAAGTGCCATCCCGAAGACTAGCCCAGGAAACGACGCGACAACAACACGAGCTATGAACGATGCATCTGATCTACCTCCTTCAAGGACCTATAGGCCTATACTCTCTGACGCAATCCAATTAATGACAACGGGCTTAAACATACCGAGCACGCAGTACCTCGTCAACGATGTCAGTGTTGACAATATCATGTCTGCAGTGAATCCGACACTTCGGCGGGTCATACTTGATGCACTCTACGAGCGACGCCACTACGCGACATCTAAGTCAATTCGACCTTACAATTCGCCATCGTTACTTCCGGCCTCAGTGTTGACATGAGGCTAGAAGAGGGCGTTGATCATAGGTCTTCCCACAGCCTGATCATCGCCCGTAGTCTGCATGAGCTCCGTTTGTTACCCTCCATGCTCTGAGCTTCGGCTAGACGAGGAACCCTCTCTCACTGACGATCAACGACTACGATTTCTACACAGATCTTCTTCCTCGAGTGGGTAGACAAGCCAACCACACAATGAAAAATGAAAAATTGTATCCCTGGTGGAGTGCCCCAAGCACCGCACAACACAGTGACTCACAAAACAGCCCGAAGGCGTATGCCCGAAGACAAGTGAGAGCCTCCTCCAACCGAAGTCGGCAGGGAAAAAGTCTCTGTGAAATGCCCCACTTGCGCAAGTTCACTGTGAGCCAACCGCCAGGCCCTCCGTTGAAGAGACCCAGATGAACGGGTACGTTTCCGTATTTCAGCCAGGGACCTTACGGCCTGTCGTACTTGCAACCGAAGAAGCAGAGGCACTACCTGTTGGCATATACTCATCAAGATAATCGTCATGCCTACCCAGGCGCAACACGCTAAAAGCGAAGGGCTTGGTCGACAAAAACGCGTCTCCGGATGGTGAGGCTACCCTCTACGCGATACGTTCCGGACATGTGTAGGTACCGAGGTACCGTTAGTGAATACCGAAGTCCTCGACTATGGCGCGTGTCAGTGAGGTACAGTATCGTGGAATGTGGTGAGAGTGTACTCACATTGTTTTGCGCGAGGCGCGGAGGCAGGTGGAGGAAAACAAGAACACACAAGTCGCCAGAGCGAAAAGAGATTGGCAGTAGGATAGACTGAAGCGGAGCGAGGTGAAAGACCAAAAAAGCTGAGTAGCCAGAGTAGAAAGAGATTGGCAGAAGTGTCAAGAAGTCGAACGGTAGGTAGAGAGGGCAAAATTAAGGTAGCAAGGGTGGGTAAAGAGAACAATAGTGGTTTGAGTAAGTGAGAGAGAGAGCAGACGAGGCGACGACGGCCGTGTTTATACTTTTAGGCCTCGCACGCTCGGACCAAGTCTCTTGCGCTAGTTTTTGACTCAAGCTTGCTTGGCTCGAAAAGAAAGTAGCGGTGGAGAAAGGTGAAAGTTCACCAGAGAGTGGTGGTGGTGATCATCATCACTATGCAAGCGTTGAGGAGCAGCAAACGGTGGAGCAACGAGGAAATACCAGAAGCGAAGCTATTAGAAACAACAAATACAGCGCAAATGTATAAAATCTGTAATCTCAAAAGTACTTGTCTCTATAGTAATGCTTTGTATGCCACATGCAGCTGTTTTAGATTTTTATATAACAATACTAGTGTTTCTAATACTCGCAATGTTTCTAGCAAGAAATTCAGAAGATCATCAATACATAAGAGAGAGCTTGCTTCTTTATAGAATAAAGAAAGAATAATAGAGCTACGATTGAATTCGATGTACTCGTAGGTTGACCGGTCTTGCGATTGAGAGCCGTTGGCCCCATTCATGTAAGCTTGGACGAGAACACTACGCGATGGCACGAGTACTAGAGCCCCTCTCAAGTGTGAGATCGTAGTCAAGTCGTATGGAAAAAGTATTATCTCGAAAGAATTATCCGGCTGTTCTCTTCCCTCCCCGTCTTCTGGATTACTGATGCCTTGCACGAAAATGACTTCCAGTACGCAGGCGAACCGACAAATCTTCGCCCCCCTTATCTTCAAGTTTGGCGAGTTCGTATGATATTACATGGTAGCTGTAGGGTTACATGCGTCTTCTAAGCTGAATATCTCGGTCTGAGCGCTCGCTATGAAGGAGTTAGACTCTTTGGTCCCTAGCGAAGAATTTTCAATTCTAGATGTTTTAACAGTAACGCACTTTCTTTAAGAAGACAACTAGAAGCCTACAGGTTGCTAATTATAAATTGACCTTACAGGTTTTTGTATAACAAGACCGTTTGTGTGACTATACAAGGTGCAGGTTTTAGTTATAGGACAACTTCGATATTCTAGTCTAGGATTCTCCTGCCCCAATTAAGACGTGGGAGGCTTTTTCTACTATAGCATGCACGCTATCATATAATTTGTGTTGAAACTTAGTGCTTCGCTGAGCCAGTCTTCCAACACCTTTTTAACCTCGGCGATGATAGGGGGTTCTACTTCGTCGATGGTCTAAGATATAGAGGAATGAGCCTAGGTAATTTTCAGTCTCTCTTCTAGTGAGTTGCGTACTTAGCTAGATGAATTGAAGCTTTGAATATGTAGAGGCAACAATCGACGTCGTCAGCTATTACCTATTTCCGATAGTAACGTTGGGCTATAGACGAATGCCCTTTAACTCGGGAAGAAGGATCTTTACACTATAGTAAGTCTTTGACATTCGTCAAGTCTAGCTATACTTGACCTTTAGGTTTCTAGCTTATCCATTCGTCAAAAACGGACTGGCTATCGCCTCTTGGGAACTCTCATATCCTTAACCTACTCTAACCCACCCGGGGAGCTTTTACTCTGTAGGATAAAAATTGGATACTCCTCCCAGGCTCACAAATGTAGCTTAACCTGGGGATTCTGATTAGATGTAGCAACCTTGTCACTTGTTTCTCCAAATGTATATTTAT
Organism: Melanomma pulvis-pyrius CBS 109.77; assembly: GCA_010093585.1. Classification (NCBI taxonomy): domain Eukaryota; kingdom Fungi; phylum Ascomycota; class Dothideomycetes; order Pleosporales; family Melanommataceae; genus Melanomma; species Melanomma pulvis-pyrius. The sequence goes on from MU001825.1 coordinate 86,555, forward strand.
CATTACTAGAATAGCTATACGCAGAAAGTATAATGAGTACTCCGTAGGCAAAATTGGATTGTGTATGCAAATTTAAAAGTTGTCTTCAAACACAAGAGTGACAGAGTGACAGGGAAGAGAACAAGCATGGGAGAGAGACAGGATAGATGAATCTCCGAGGGAGATAAGTCCAACTGCCACCCGCAAGCCAGAACATTACTTGATGACATACACAAAAAGAGAAGCAGCAAAGGCATCAAGGTCTAGGGCAAAAGTAGCACTCTATACTCTGAATAGTTGCCGTTCAGATATAGAAAAAGGTAAAGAGCACTGTCATACACAAGCACACTATCCATTGTGTATCTGGTTATATCTGCTCCACCTTAACGAACTGTGCTTCTTTCCCAATGCCAGTGGAGATGAATGCCTCCTCCTAGCGCTCAAAATGCCAACACAAACCAATGCCAGATTTTCCATCCATCCTCCTTCCCATTCCATGCAAGATAGTCATTCGTGGCGGTCATGCAGCGGTCGTAATGACTAATGAGATGGAAGTCTATTCGAGTGTCGAAATGCTGTCAAGAGTTTATGGTTGAAGTAATCAATACAGATGTAAACCGGGTCCGAACGGGAGTGCTGGATATCGATTTGATGCCAGAGAAGAATCGAAGATGAAGACTAGGCTTTAACCAAGATGCTTTAGGTGCGGCAATTCCTGGAGCCTGTGAAATCCAAATGATGGTGCCGAATGTAGAGAACTGTTTGGGCTCGTTGATGGTCTTGAAAATGGCTGATAGCTTTACAACATGGTGTCTTGGATATCTCGAACTTCATTGTAGAGGTCCACAGCCCGCTCCGCTCGCAGCTAAGATTGTCAGTCCAAGATATCTTTCAGGGGACCAGAATAATCGTTATGTTGAAAACTTACTTTTAGGAGATACATTTCAACCTTGCCATCGGCTGTGGGAGAGTTGAAACACAGCTTTCCATCTCCAGGCTTTCCTCCTTGTGGATCTCCAAATTTCATGGTCTTCGGGACTGCAGCGTTTAGGATCAAGCGATGTGTGCCATCGGCACGAAGGACAAATCGTGCCTTCTTTGGTTCGTCCTCAGTGACGTTGAATTTGAAGGCCCCGACCCCACGCTCCTGCCACCGTTTGTCGGTACCCTCGCCTCTCATCGTATATAACTTGGCACGACCGACCCATTTCGTGGTTTCCCCTTCTTCGCCTGTCTCTACTGGTCGTATATTAGCAAAATTTCCACAACTTGAGGTATATAACTAACCATCTTGGGGCTTCCAACCAGAACGGGACTCTTGTTCTTCATTTCCATCAGTTGTTGACTCCTCTTCACCTCCAGATCCAGTTTCATCGTCAGACTCTGCGTCCTTCTGTTGTGTCCCGAATGACTGTGGAGGTTTCTGACTTAGTCCAGTGATGGCTGTCTGCCCAGGAGTTGCAAAGGATGGTAGGCCAAGCTTCGCACCCCCGAGGGCCCCGAAAGTGCTGCTACCTAAAGTTCCACCAAATACAGACTTCCCTCCTACTGGGGCTATAGAAGCTCCGCCAAAGGCAGATTGGCCTGAACTGCTTCCGAGCGCGCCAAATCCACTTCCCGTGAAAGTAGATGTACTCGTACTTGACGCAAAGCTTGTGATTTTGGAACCGCCTGTTGCAGCTGCGAATGGAGACTTTGAAGTCGTGTTTCCAAGCCCGCCAAATGGAGACGCACTTGAACTCGAGAAAGTACTAAAGCCCGAGGATTTAAATTTGTCGTTGGAAGTTTGTGGGATCTCGTCGGACGGCTTTCCGGTAACCTTGGAGGTTGGAGGTGGAGGTGACAAGGCAGCAAATGGTGATGCGACAGAAGTATTGGCGAATCCACTGCTAGGGGGGATCTAATCATATGGTAAGTGTGGAAATCAATACATTCGAAGGACATACAAACCTTAACTGTGCCCTCGACTGCCCCGGAGGGGGGTTGGGGATCATCCTTGTCCCGTGGTCGCTTTGAAGTCCGCTCCTCTTCCAGCGTGATGGCTGCCGAAGTGTCTTTTGAGTTTTTAGCTGTCAAATCCAGGTCAGCCTTGTCAGCCTGATCGCGGGTTCGCTTGTTCTTTGGGCTGGTCACGGCACCAGATTCTTTACCAGACGCACCGATTTCAGAAGCAACCGGATTCTTGGACGTAGAGTTCTGTACTTTTCTGGGCTCGTCGACAGTCAGCATGGCTTCGTCTCCGTCGTTCTCGTGGATGGGGGGGACCGAGGTCTTGGCACTTTTCTTCAAAGCGTCGACATCGGAGGGGTGTGGGCTCGTGACGTCTCGGGACTTCTTGCGTGCATGGCGTTCCTTCTTATCGGGGTGCTTCTCAGCCTCCTCCTGGTCGTCTTCGAAATCTTCACGGCTTCGTTTACGGCGCAAGCGGCCCCTCTCACTCTCTGATCCCGAGGGACTCTGGTCTCCGGACTGGGCAGTCACGGCGCCGTTGCCATTGGGAGCGTCGTTCATGGGCAAGTCCGAGCCCGCGACTGGGTCGGAGGAAGATTGGGCGTCGATTCTTGTCTCCTGTAGTTTTTCTCTCACGGGCCTGCCCTCACTATCGCTGCTCTTGTCGCTGCGAGTTGGGGAAGCAGGCAGCTCTGACTTGGCAGTAGTCTCGTGCGGCTTGACTGCAGAGTCTGGGGCCTCCATAGGAGGCTGTGGCGATGTAGACCGCTCCGGCGAGCGCGCCATGGTTGCTGTGGGGGGTGGTTCTTCCAAAATTTGCTCGTGAAGGGTGGGTGTTTAAGGTGCGCGGGCGGACGGCGAGTCGAGGGATGTGGACGGCGCCGCTTCGGGAGGTGTGGCGGGTCTTGCGGCGGATCGATAGCCCCAGGAAGGCGGATAGCAATTGAATAGACTGGTGGTCGCAGCGGGAAATAGTAGCAGCAGCAACGGCCGAGGCCGCTGGCAGAGAAAGGGCGCGGGCGAGGCTCGGCAGCCAGGCGTCGGAGTCGTAATAGGCCGGCTCGACGCAGCCTACTGTCGCTGCGGGAGAGGCAGGTGAGGTGTGGGAAGGCTCTACGGCGACGGCGAGGATCGCAGAAGAGGGTGCGCGGGTGCAGATGTTTCTTGGTCTCTCGTGGGCGGAGTCGAGAAGTCGGTGTCCAAGCGCTTTGTTGGCAGACGTTAGCTGCGGGCGGGCGCACTGGACTTATCCACGTCGCTGGCCGCTCGCTGCGCCAGTCCTCCGTGTCTGGGGATGCGAGATTCGACGGCACACGCGAAGCGTTGACACAGAGACGGAGATGCGCGTTCTGGGAGGTGAATGGCTGGGCGGCGGCAGAGTGCTGGCGCTTCGTGGTGGTCGAGTGTGCTGTCGTTGGGAGCAGGCTCCTCAAGGCCAATGACGATCTCGGGAATCCCATGGTGGGGAAGACGGGCGAATAGACTGAAAACATTCACCACACCAAACACAGGCCTTGTGCCAGTCTTGTTCCCATCTCAGCGTTGGCAGTCCGACGCGAGACGCGGAAATGCATCAGGTTCGGAATTAAGTAGTATTTCTAAATGCTATCGCCCCTGGCTCCTATCAGGTGAACTGAGATGGAAATGAATGCAGGCGGCTATCTCTATATCACTGCTACTAATACAGGCTCGCGGATGCCACCGCTAGCTGATGAAGCAGATACACCCAAGCGCAATGTAGAACACAAACAGAGGGTATACTGCAATTCCAACGCGATTCCTGACCACCCCCGACCCGCCCATGATGCTCACCCCCGCCGCTAACGACCAGGCTACGAGCACAAGATAGACGGGCAATCTGACAATTGGCGGGAGGCCGAGGGCGCTCAGCAGGGACGCAATGACGAGGGGGAAGAGCGTGTAGCCGATGATGGAGATGGACTGGAAGAAGGCACTGGGCATGTCAATGGGAGTTGTCATTTCCAACCAGGCGTACTCACATGTTTCCTCCCAGCAGCTTGATCTGCAGCGTGACCACGGCCTCCCCTACCCACACCATGGCGAAGATGCCCGAGAAAACGAGGTCCTTTTGGGCGTCCTTGGCGCCCCTGGACAGGAAGAGACTGAGCAGCAGGCAGAAGATGAGCGGGCCCCACAGATCCCAGTCCCGCAGCCCTTCGCTCATGCCTCCCTGCAGAAGGACATCTGCGTCTGGCCACCTGCCTGCGATGCCCCGTACGCCACCTCCAAACCCGTCAGCCTCACCGCGCTCGGCAGCACCAATGCCGCCGCCGCGCGACATGATGCCGCCGAGCAGGTACTTGGGGTACAGCACCTGCTTCATCTTCTCCCAGATGGCCAGCAGGTCCCGCGACAGCGTCTCCCATACCGTCTCGTCGATGGTGTTGGTCGGGGCGCGGCGGTCCTCGCCGGGGATGGTCGAGGTCAGATACGACTGCGTGTTTGCGCCGCCGGGCCGCGAGGAGATGTTGCCTGTGAGCGGGGCGCGGTCGGAGGTGCCCTGGAGAGGGTCATCGAGATCGTCCAGCGTGGCTGTCGGGGCCATTAGCAACGTAGACATGGACATGGACATGGACGCGGGCTAATAGCTCATACCATCGTCGGGGTCGATGAGGTCCCGTTCCACCGCATCGTGGTCATATGGGCCGTTATTTGAAGTCGAGGAGCTAGGCATCATTGCCGCCATGGTGTATATGTCGGCGTCGGCGTCGGGAAAGCGCTCCAATCGGCAGCACTGCGTTGATGGCAAGTCGAGGGAGCTCGTGCAAGATGCCAGCTTGACGTGCGGCCATCTTCCGAAACATGCGGGTGCGATGCCGAACCGGGACGTAGCGTCAACACCCACTCTGCAAGCACCGTCGCTTTCACCACTATATATTGCCAGCCGAGATGGACCCTCTATTCCCCCTCGCGCCCACGGCTCCCAGCGCCAATAAATACCTTCTGTGCCCGGATCCCCAGCCTGCATTGGAGCCACCTCGTCCGCCATGTCTGAGCCAATCCTGAACGACATCTCCCACCGCCGCTTCAACCTGCTGCGAGGGAGCTGGGTGCTGGTCTCGCCCCACCGCAACAAGCGGCCATGGCAGTGAGTGGCGAGTGCAATGAGACGGCCGAGTTTGAGACTGAACTTCCACAGGGGACTCCAGGAAACTCCCACCAAGATCACGCTGCCCGAGTACGACCCCGAGGTGAGCCTATCTGATATTACTGCATCTGGCAACCCCAGCACTCACACGTGACAGTGCTATCTGTGTCCCGGAAACATTCGCGCCCAAGGCCAGCAAAACCCCAAATTCGACCGGACATTCGTCTTCGTCAACGACTTCAGCGCTGTCAAGGAAGACCAGGAAGAGTACCACCCGGAGCGCAAAGAAGCATCCCTCGCCACCCGACTACTGCGCGCCGAATCCGTCACTGGAAAGTGCTATGTCATCACCTTCTCCCCATCTCACCACCTCACCCTGGCAGACATGGCCCCGGCAGAGATTCTCCCCATCATTGAGACCTGGACGAATCTGTACACGGCACATCTGAGTCCAAAATCCCCCCTCGCGCAAATAGCCAGTGCAACGACAGTAGCTCCCCTGAGCCAAGAGGACATTGCCAAACCCAATGCCCAGTACCGGTACATGCAGATCTTCGAAAACAAGGGTACCACTATGGGCTGCTCTAACCCGCATCCGCACGGCCAGATATGGACTACGACATCGTTACCTGAAGAGCCAGCAATTGAACTCGAGCAACTGAAGAAGTACAAGCGGGAACAGGGTGGAGCCCACTTGCTCGTCGACTACGCCGAGACAGAGTCAAAGGAGAAGGAAAGGACCGTATTCGAAAACCGTTCATTTTGGGCAGGCGTCCCGTACTGGGCCGTGTGGCCCTTCGAGGTCATGATCGTGAGCAGGCAGCATAAGCGGGCGCTAGTGGACTTCGACGAGAAGGAGAGAGAAGAGTTGGCCGAAACCATTGCGGAGGTTACGAGGCGATACGACAACTTGTTCGAGACCCAGTTCCCGTATAGTGAGTTGCCCCTTTGATTATTCTTGGCAGAGTTCGTTTCTAATATATGTAGGCATGGGACTGCATCAGGCTCCGCTTGAGGGAACCGACGAAGAGATCGAGTCAAGTCACTTCCACATCCACTTCTACCCGCCGCTATTGCGCAGCGCGACAGTGCGGAAGTTCCAGGTCGGCTATGAGATGCTAGCAGAGCCACAACGAGACATCACCCCTGAACAGGCGGCGGAGCGACTTCGGGCGTGTGGCGGCGAACTATATCGACGGAATCTATGAGTATATCGTTCAGCATGGGAGGGTATATTTTGGCATTTTGTTCACTTCTGTGTACACTATAGATAGCATGCACTTTGGATACCTCGGTGAGTAGAGAACAGCATGACAGGGGGTAGGCGTATACCCACGGACTGAAAAGCCCGAAATAGACTTCATTTTGAACGGAAAAGTCTTCCACTGCTAAGACCGACCCAGTATGCACTCTACTTTGAAACGCTCTGCTCTCCCAATGCTCGGACCCCTTTGCCATTTATACACTATAATGATACATTTATACACGGTGTCCCTGACAGCAAGTGACAGATCACCCCAAGTCCGAAATTAACGCACTATCACTTAAATACCCAACGCGTGTCTTCACTCTTGAACGAGCAATCCGTCCGCAGACTGTAAGATCGCGCAAGATCTGCGCAACATTACATACCAAGACACAGTCGCTTCACAATTGCCGTAACCATTATTCCACGCATTGAAGCAAGTACGGCTACCACCCCACGTGCCGACCTTCCGTATCCATGCACATACCCCAAATCCCTCACAGAGCCTCATCTCATCATTGAGCTCCAGCCTCATTCGCCCTCATAACCCTTCCCTGTTCTTTCCTCGTCCCTCCACCCTATCCTTTAACATAGAACCCCCACTGCAGCCCCATCCACAGCAAACTCCCCGTGCTCACAAAAACTGGCCCCGCAAGCGGCATCCCCCACTTGGTAGTCCCATAGACCCACCACTCGCTCATGAAATGCAGCCACGCAACGCCGTACGTCCACAGCGCCAGTTTATAGATGACCGGATCGTGGATGTTGTATGCGGCGTGCAGCCGCACAATGGACGTGAGCAGCGTCCAGGTGCCGAATGTGCGCGCGGAGAGGGGCGTGACTTGAGAGGGCGTCTCGGGGGACTTGAGGGTTCGTGGAGGGACGCCGGAAGGGGACGGTGGGGAGGCGGGGGTGTAGATTCGTCGCGTGTAGCGTAGGGTTGAGTATGATTGGATTGAATTCCCGATGGATATTACTGCGACCTTTTCGCGAATTTGCAGTCAGTACATGTTGCTCGTATACATTTACGTCTGTTGTATGGGATTGGGGTTGAGTACCAGTAACAGCCATTTCGGCAGCAGGCCATCGCCTGGAGGGAAGTACGAGGATAGTTCGGATCCCATTAGAGGCCTTAATGCCGTGCAATTGAAGATTTAGTGTGGATGGCCGGGTGGTGGTGAGATGTTTGGAAACAATTCGGATCTAGGGGCAACCAGAGCTTGGGGTAAGTGGTCTGTGCGAGAGCTAGTGGAAAGCTTGCTTCCAACGACAACACACTTAGATGGCTACACTTCAACTTCCAGGTATCGACAAAAGTTCTTCGTCCTGCCTCTCGTGGCTGAAAACGAAATTTCCAGGAAGCTGGAAGTATATCTCGACTTCCTCCCTACTATCCTTTGCGTCGGCATTTTGTGTTGATTATATATACGGGATACACTTTCCCTTTCGTGACGACTCACATGAAATCCATCTCATACTGCATACATACCTCCCGTATTCGGAATCGTTATTGCAGTGCTCCACATGGACTGATATGGTGCCGCCTTACATAGCACAACAGCCGACCTCGGAATGGCTTTGAGGCCTCGGGTTTTCAGGTGCTACTATTTGATAAGAAATGGCTGGGCGCAGCGAGGTCATGGGGTCGGGAAACTCACAGTAGACACCCGCTGGGTTTAGAGGACTGCCGTGGCGCTGTGGCGTCCAGCGTTCCCCCAATCATATTCCAACAAGGCTGCCTCCCACGGCAGCAGCTCTCCTCTTTCTGCAAACCCAGAATGGGGGCTGAGAATCTCTAGCGGCTTAGTTCGACACGGAACCAAGCATCTCCCACGATGCCCTCAGGACGCCGTCAAGTAATTAAAGGGCACGGCCTCTCATGCTCTCTCATACATCTCACACAGTGGGACGCTCAAACAGGTTTGTCCGATTTACAAGGGGCCGTATCAAAAAAAAGTAACAGCCTTCTGTCAGCCTAATCGCTTGCTCAACTTATCTTTGGATGATGTAAAGGCTCGACCGCTCCACATCACTGCGCCAAGCATGTCGTTTTCGCACCCGCTTCTCAGCCTTGCTCTTTCCTCAGGCCTTAGCGAATGATACACCTCACAGCGTCAGGCTACCACCGAAATCAGGCTGAAAATCACAAGGCTGATGACTTTTACTGCCGGGGGCGTAGCTGACCCGATATGCATATAACCACATGCCGCCCATTCAGTGGGGAGAGCCTTGCCTTCGTTTTCTCCAACGCAGGCAGACTGTTGAACTCAACTACCCACGCGAGAGTATTTCGATAGCTGAGACCAAGATTGTCCACGATGCCCCCCCTCCAGAAACATAACTTCAACGCAGCGGACGATTCGTACGACAAAGAGTGCGATACGGACAAGATAGTCGTTTCCGAGGAAGAGGTCATCATCGGACCTATACGCGATTGCCCAAAATTTCGGATCCTGATTGTTGGCCAAACTGGCGTCGGAAAATCTACCATCCTGAGCAAAGTCTTCAGGATTACCGATTTAGAGGTAAATCCCAATGTGATTTTGTAGCGAGGCTATCCGCTGACAATGACTTCACAGGCTGGAGTGAGCCGCAGTGCGGTTGGGACGAAAACACACCAAGTATGGAATGGGATAACGTTCCCAGGACAGAATGACCGTATAATCATACACGACTCGGGAGGTTTTGAGTCAAGCGATATGGACAATATGAATGAAGTGGAGAAATTCATCAGGTTTCGAAAGGAGCAACCAACCCTTTCGGAACAGCTTCACTGCATCTGGTATGATGGTGTTTCCCACAGAGCCTGTCATGTCACAGCTCTTGCTGGAAGCTAACCAGATGCCAGGTACTGCATCTCGTGCCGAAGCACTCGCCCAATCCAGAAATCGGAAAACTACTTCTTCAATACCGTTGATGTCGGGAAAATTCCAGTCGTCGCAGTCTTCACACAATTTGACGTTCTGGAGAGCAATTGGTTCGGGCAGAAGATGATGAGCGCGATGAGAAACCCGAGCCAACTAGACCCCATTGCAATCAAACGGGAAGCAGAGTACGCGGCCATTGCCGACTATGACAAAAATTATCGAAGCCAGCTCATCAACTGCATCGGACTTACGAGTAGAGTTGGGATAGAGCGAGTAGGTTTTGCGCCAGGCGAGGACGACTCGGAACACGTGGATCGGCTTGTCTCGCAAACTATGAAGAATCTCCAGCAGGAAGGGCTAAAAACACTTTGGATTTCTGCCCAGCGACATTCGGCAGATCTTAAATTGTTCGGTAAGCTTGCTTCTTCTCAGCACAGTAATTCAAACGGAGAGGTTGCTAACAGCGACAAGCGTCTGTGGATCAAGGTATCAAGTACTTTTGGCGCTCGGTGGGCGCGGCCACAGTGCCCTTCGTCCCTCTCATCGGCGCAAACGGTCTCTATCGGGCCTTCGACAAAGCATTCAACTGCATCACGTTGCTCTGGGCCATTCCCGACCCTGACAAGCTCCTCTTCAATGCAAAGATCAGACGTCGATTCATGGAAGGCGGTTTCAACATTACAATGGGGCAGCGCATAGGTCGGCGATTCTTGGAATCCATCAACATCCTGGGGCCCCTCACCGCAAGCCTTACCGCTGCAACGTTCCTGAAAATGATTGCGTCGATAACGTTGATTCACGAGTTGCTTTTTTGGCGTGAGTGGGTTCCCAATGGTCATCATCTTCCCTTGTCCGAACAGGATATCGAGACGGCGTGCCGCAAATTTTCTCGCAGTTGGAGTCGCGGGAAGATGGTGGCATATGTCGAGGGCAGAATGACAGCCGGGACTTGGAGCTCGAAGAGAGAATGCCACCAACTGTGTCTTGAGGCTGTAGATATGGGTAGGTCGGATCTCTATAATGATTTTACGAGGAAGTCTTTCTGTATTTCCAGATGATCATGGACTGCGATCAGAGTCAGGATGTTATAATGTTTTCAATTTAGTCCCCCCAAAGCTTGAATTCATGTTGTGTTCATCAAGAGTGTGTCTTTGATTCCTATTATGAATGCTCCCATGCTTGTTTGTCGTTAAGACTGATCTCTGACTGTGCATTGAATCGCATCCTACTTTATCCCTGCCCGGATTTAGGGCGGCACCAAGCACCTGCCTTTTTGGGAACATAGCGCCCTTTTCCGAAGCCGAATTTTTGGGTATATGATTAGCTTGATACTCGTAAACATAGTAAGCTTGTCGTTTCCTGGGCTTTTTGTATCCTCTCTTCATACATTCAGGCGTCTCGATCCATGGCTTCACTTACCGAGAATGGGACGTTTGGAGACTCGGCTCGATGCCTTGTCAATGCGTCCTATGACGACCTATTTGGACCTGCCGTGCACAATTGTCAATCGGATTTCGATTTCACGCTTCTTTTTGAGCAGAGCGTATTGTCTATAGGGCCTTCGGCGCTGTTGCTCCTTTTTCTGCCCGCCAGGGTACGGCACTTGTGGAGCGAGACCCGCAAGGCTCGCTACAATGGCTTCGCGCGCATCAAACAGGTGTGTTCAGAGACATTACAAACGAAGCTATGGCTCATACTTTCTATAGGTTCTATACGCCCTTCTATTTGCTGCCCAACTTGTCACGCTCGTCTTCTATGTTTCACCGGCAGCTCCTCCGATCAAGACGGTCATCCCTTCGCAAGCCATGGCCGTAGCTGTTGTACTCGGCCTAAGTGGGCTCTCCTTACTCGAGCATGTCCATTCGCCTAAAAGTTCTGATGGAATCAACGTTTACCTCTTCTTTTCAATTATGTTTGACGCCGTGCAAGTCCGAACGCTGTGGCTTCGTCTCGATTCGCTGAAGGTCGCGACCGCCGCTACAGCATGTCTCGTACTAAAGGTCTTTTTATTGATTGTCGAGACCCAAGGCAAAAAAAGGCATCTCTTCGAGACGTACCAGAGACTGGCGCCAGAGACGCTCAGCGGCGTGTTTGCAAGACGATGTTTTTGGTGGCTTAATAGAATGTTGATTCGCGGTTACAAGATCTTGATCCAGCCGGACCAGCTTGAAGCTATCAACGAGGATTTCGCGTCCAGTGGCCTACTCGATTCCATTGAACGCAGTTACGCGCGTGGTAAGCCCTCCAATTCAAAATAAAATTCACTTGTATTAATGCAAGAGAATAGGATCTCAGAAGTCCCGTCGAATGATGAAGAGTTGTCTCTTCGCCCTCAAATTATCAGCTCTGGCACCTGTGCTTCCCCGTCTCGCATTGATGACCTTCCGCTATGCCCAGCCATTTCTCTTCGAAGCCATTATTTCCTTCGTACAGAAACCGGCATCCAAACGCACACCAAACGACGGTTACGGGCTAATAGCTGCAACTGGCTTGCTCTACCTCAGTCTCGCCGTTAGTCTTACGTACTACCAGCACAAGTCGTACCAACTCGTCACCAAGCTTCGCGGGGCTCTCGTCTCCATTTTGTATGCGAAGACGTTAGCCTCTCCACCACAGAGTCTGAGCGAAAGAGCGCCCGTTACGTTGATGAGCGTCGACGTGGATGGAATCACAGCTGCTGCCCCAAATGCTCACGAGATTTGGGCCAGCCCAGTTGAAATCGGCGTTGCTGTTTGGCTCCTACAGCGCCAGATTGGTGTCATTTGTGTTGTTCCTTTGAGCATCGTTCTCAGTAAGTAAACCATCTAGGGATTGTTCGAATGTATACTTATTCAATCCATAGTCTGTACCGGATCTGCAGTGTGGTGTTCACTCAAAATGGGAGTAAGGCAGGCTCGCTGGAACCAAGCTACGCAGGAAAGAATCTCGGCCACTTCTTCAGTCTTGAGCTCGATCAAGTCCATCAAACTCATGGGCTTCACAAAATACATCGTCTCCGATATTCGAGCTCTGCGAGACGTTGAAATTCTCAAATCGCAACGATTTCGGCAGTTAACTGTGGTCATCAACTTTCTAGGTGAGCATCTCCATATAATTACAAGACACGGATTGAGAGACTAATGAGATGCGCTGCAGGAAACTTGCCGTTCTTCTCGGCGCCAGTTGTTACTTTTGCCGTGTTCACTGCTCTACCTCGAAACGAGTTTACCATTAACCGAGCGTTTACATCGCTAACGCTAATCTCTTTACTAGAGCAATCTTCTGTCATGTTTATCAGTTCGTTGCCTTCAATCGCCAGTGCTCTTGGCTGTTTCGATCGCCTCGAGGCCTTTCTTGCTTCTATCGACTCGCCAAACAAGCCTTCAGACAACATCGATTCAAGGGCTCAAGATGACCCAGCTTTAGAAAGCCAAGGAGAAGTCGAGAAGATCGAGTCAGGAACTACCGCACCACTGTTCAAGACTTCCAACGCCACATTTGGAGCCGTGGGCGAAGGCGGTTTCTCTGTCAAAAACATGAATCTCTCAATCCTACCAGGCTCCTTTATCGGTATAACGGGCCCTTCTGGATGTGGAAAAACGCTTCTCATAAAAGCACTCCTGAAGCGGCTACCTTGCATCTCCGGTTCCGGGTACATATCGGATGTTCCAATGGCGTATTGTTCTCAGACGCCTTGGCTGTGCAATGGAACTATCAGGGATACTATCATCGGTCAAACAGACTTTGATGAGGGCTGGTATAACAGGGTTGTACATGCTTGTGCGCTTGAGCATGATCTTAATGCTATTCAGGATGGCGACAGGAGCGTTGTGGGAAGTCAGGGGAGTACATTAAGTGGCGGGCAGAAACAGCGGCTGGTGAGTGTTCAGTTAGCTTTTTACACTCTTCTTTTGTCTGCGCCGTTGTTCTATTCCACCACTAGTCTTGGATGTATTCAACTGACGTTAATATATTAGGCGCTCGCACGTGCAGTGTATTCCAGAAACAAAGTAGTCATCTTGGACGATATCTTCAGCGGAATGGACTCGAGGACTACATCCCACATTTGCAGTTCTCTCTTTGGAAATAATGGCATCTTCAGAGAAATGAAAACCACGGTCGTAATGGCAACACATACAGGTATATATGTACACGGACGAGAATATCCTCGTAATGTCGCTAATGGTATTTTTGTTCAGGCCATGCATTAAGCTTCATGGAAAAAGTTTTGACAATGACCAATGATGGCGAGTCGTCTTCCTTTGGACAATTCAAGGACAGATCTGAGCACAAATCAGCGATAGTAGATATCGAGACGGAGAAGCCGCCAACCACGTCTGCATCTCCGCTGCCTACAACGACTCCCTTGACAGTCTTGAACCCAGAACAGAGCTCGAAAGATTCCGCACGCCAGAATGGAGACTGGCGTCTGTACCATCACTACATTCTCTCCGTGGGATGGTGGAGATTTTCCATTCTGCTCTTTGTCCATGCTCTTGATGCAGCCATGGTCAATTTCCCAAGTGGGTTTACTTTTCCACACCACCCCCCCCCTTTCTACAATTTCGTCTAACGCTTTCTAAATAGCTGTATGGTTGAAACAGTGGTCCGAGGCCGAGGAAAGAGACCCAAAAGACAAAACCTCGTATTACCTCGGCGTTTATGGCGCCGTGTCTTTCGTTGGGTTATTCATGGTCATCGTAATCATCTGGCAAGGGCCTACGACCGCTTGGAAGAAATGTGGCTGACGGGGAACACAGGTTCATGTTCCTGGTCCTTGTGCCGACTTCTGGTCGGGCTTTACATACGGATTTGTTGGACACTGTTGTGAAGTGAGTTACTTATGGATCTTAAACAGCCAATATATCAGTGCTAACAACGATTGCAGCGCAAGACAAGAACTACACGACACGGTCGATGCTGGTGTGACGCTGAACCGGTAGGTCCTCCTCATTTTAAAGAAAATGTAGATTCCTAACACACCTCAGCTTCGCCCAAGACATGCAACACGTGGACCGCGACCTCCCGTCCGCCACAATGCGCTCAATGACCGGTACCTCCCCTCGCCCTTCCCCACCTCTCCGACCTCTCACCTAACCCAGTCCAGCAAGTTTCGGCTGTCTCGCTTCCGCAGTCCTCGTGTGTATTGGAGCCTCGTATATCGCTGCCACCCTCCCCTTCCTCTGCGTCGCGCTGTACTTGCTACAGAAATTCTACCTCCGCACCTCGCGCCAACTCCGGTTGCTGGAAATCGAAGCTCGATCCCCGCTCTACACCATCTTCCAAGAAACGGCCGAAGGCCTCGACAGCATCCTGTCATTCCGCTGGCAGAACGCCTTCCAAACGCGCTTCTTCGCGCTCCTAGACCAGAGCCAGAAGCCGTATTACCTCCTCTTCAGCATCCAGCGCTGGCTGATTCTCGTCCTTGGATTCATGGTAGCTGGAATGGCCGTCCTGCTCGTAGCCTTTGCACTGGAATTCGGGAAGATGGGCAGCAGCAGCAGTGGCGCCATCGGCGTGGGGCTCATTGCGATTCTAGGCTTCAATGATGCGCTGAATAGATTGATCATCGAGTGGACGACTCTGGAGACGAGTCTGGGCGCCATTGCGAGATTGCGAGCGTTTGAGCAGAATACACCGATCGAGGAGGACGAGGGGACGGAGGAGAAGGTGGGCGAAGAGTGGCCGGAGAAAGGAGAGATTGAATTTGTGGATGCGGAGGCGAGGTATAGGTATGTTTTTCTAAAGGGGAAACCTGGGAATTCCGAACTAATGTGGAAGATGGTCAGGTCCGACCTACCCCCAGCCTTTACCAAAATCAACTTCACGATCCCCGCGGGTTCGAAATTCGGCATCTGTGGTCGTACAGGGAGGTGAGTCACCCCCCCCCC